>JAGMVL010001974.1:4122500-4137500 GCA_019202695.1 Populus x sibirica | reverse complement strand
ATCCAACAGTAGCAAGACAAAAGACAATATGAAAAGCCATGATCAGGTAAAAATGATAATAACTACTTTCAAAATAACAAGCAAAAAGAAAATAAAAAGATACTATGAAAAGAAGTAATCGGTTAACAGGATGATTTCTGATCATATTTTTAGAAGAGGATCCCAGTCATAAACACGAGAAAGAGAGTAAAAACGACAGCAGACCTTAAGCTCTGAAATCACATGACCTTGACATGGATACTAATTCTGATTAAAGGGCAGTCAGGACATTTTATAATAAAGTAAATCACAACATTGGGAAAACAGAGGGAATCGGGAAAATCATAAAGCACAATTTCAACACTAACAACACACATATGTTGCAAATGCAGTGCACATTTAAGATAAAATTTATCTAATTCATGAAGAGCATTTTAACTTGCATAGGTTGTATGCCTACATAACATGAAAACATAAGAGAAAGATCCAATTATTTACCTAATGTGCCTCTGTTTGATGAGCACCCTGGCATGGTGGATGGACTTAGCCATACCAGCCTTGAAAACAAGAGTCTGGAGGCGGCGCTCGAGAAAGTTTTCCACGGTGAGAGCCAACACATAATCGAGCTTGTTCTGGCTCTCTTCCAAAAGCCCATACCTATTCATCCTCCTCAAAAGCGCCTCACCCTCAAAAATACGGCGCTGGTTCTTCTCGTCAAGGGTGAGAAGCATTCTGGCAGCATTGCGAATGCGACTCAAAGCATACTGAACCCTCCAGAGCTCCCTCTTGGCACGGAGCCCATACTCTCCGACGAGCTTCAGCTCGGCATCCAAACGTTCCTTCTCATAAGGACGCCTTGGCTTCTTAAAAGTTTTCCCATCTATATGAAAACGAAAAACAAATATCACACTTCTATTATTCAAAATCCAGGCGCCAAACTCTAGTGGTACACCAAGTGCATTCAAATCATCAAATCAAGATTAAAATGCAAATCTCAGATGCTAAACTCTATTGAGGACAGAGAAATGGAAGCTGAATTTTCTGAATTCTAAATAAAATAATGCGCATCAAATTTTCCACGTTTCACTTTATAGTTTACAAAGAAAAGAAGATAGAAAATGAGCTAAAACTCAACAAAAAAAAGAGTCCAGGGATTGATTAGAATACAAAAGATGTTGAAATTATAGTGAAAAGGTAAAAAAATAGATTGAGAGGCAACTCACAGTTCCGATAAAAGGAGACGTGAACCATTCTCTCAGCGGGCTAGGGCCCCTCTACGATTGCACGACCTTTCCTCACCAGCAGAAAAGAAATCCAATCCAAGACCGACTCCGATCCGCCTAGAGTGTCGAACTCAGTTAGGGTCTAGGGAGGCGGTGAGGAGCCACAAGTGCTGTATTTATAGTTACAAGATTTCTCTCCGTCTAAAAGAAAAACCCTAATTCTTTGTATACTTTGGGCTGGTTCAAATGCTTTAAGCCTATAACCAAATCGGGCTAAGCCTGAAACTTTAATGTATGACAAAATGTAAAGATGCATGCTAAAGCTTTTGAACAAAATATCATTCATAAAAAAAACAAAAACCAATATAGCATAAACAAACAAATTACCAAGCCTAGTCCTAGGGTCTCCAGTGGAGTCGTCATCCTGTCGCACCCTCGCGAGCGTAGCGCAGCCTCGCGGTGATCCTCGATTGATTTCGGTTTTTTTGTTTTGATTTAAAGGAGTTGCCACTTAGTATTTTGGTCACTAGGAACCCTAACTGGTCTTTCAGAGATTCTAAGGTAAGAGACTGGTTGCGTAAAGGGAAGGTATTAGCACCCCTAGTACGCCCTACCTAAGGTAAGATGCTTGGTGTTTGGTTTGCTTTATAATTGCTATGGTGTTGGTGTTCTCTAATCCCATCAGTTTTTCTAGGTTTGATTCAAACTAAATTTATTAAGATAGAAATCCAAGGAGATTCCATGTGCTTCGAAAGCTCATTTTTCCCTTAGTATTTTAAGAGTTTGCGACTCGTAAATCGCAAGGAGAAATGACAAAAATTTAGAAATCTAAGGAAATTCAAAGCGCTTTAAAAGCCTCTTTTTGCCTTAGTATTTCATACTTTCACGGCTCGTAAACCATGGAGTCAAAAATTGAAATGTCCTTGATTATAATCAAGGCTTCTTTCAAGGCTGTGTGATGACATATTATTCTTATAAAATTATTTTGGATATTTACCACTGAGGGTTTCTTTATCCAAATATTAACAGTGAATAATAACAAATTATTCCCAATAATATTTTGGATATTCGTCCTTTAAGGATTTCTTTATCCAAACATTAGCAGTGAATAATAGATGAATTCCCCCCAAAATAAGATTTTTATATTTTTTGGAATATTGGCCAATACCCTTTGGAGTTTTACAAACATGTTATAAAATCCAGAAATGCAAGAAAACAAATTTTTTTCTTTGTGTTTAAGAAATCCATGCGAAAACATATTTTCAAAACTTCCAATATTTTTTGTATAAAAAAGAGAGCATTCAAACCATGTTAGGGTATTGGCTGTATGCAACACGCAAAAAAAAAAAACATTTATATTTTTGTTATAGGAAGAAACAAAAAAAACCAGGCGGTCTCCAAACATTCTCAAAAATAGCATAAGGAAATAGATAAATAGTTCAAAACCTTGCAAACAAAATATTTCATTTCAAACAAACCAATCGATCCACACTCTGCATAATGTCCTCGGCGGTGAACGCAAGTGCCCTTCTCCTTGTCTCCAACGGCGGGTCCCTCTCGCTTGCAATCCAAAAGAGACAGGTGAACGTAATGCCCTTCTCTTTGTCTCCAACAGTAGGTCCTTTTGTCTTGCAATCCAAAAGAGACAAGTAGTGAACGTAGTGCCCTTCTCGTTGTCTCCAACAACAAGTTCCTCCGCCTTACGATCCAATAGAGACTTCCTATCCTTGTTAAGCCTCAACTTCGTGAAAACAACCTAGGACGGATTGATATCGTCATATTCCCGGCCGGGGGCCAAATGGATGAGAGACCTGGCAATTCCTGTTTTGCATGTGTAAGGGCAGTTGGACGTGTGCCTCTTTAGCTACTGGTAGATGACGGAAGAAACAAAGATACTGAAGCTGATGTGCTGGTGAATTGAACGTTCTTCTTCTCTTGCTTTCACTTTGGTTTCCCCGTCGCTTGCCTCTCCTTTCTCCTCTCTTTTGTTTTCTTTCACAGTGACAAAAGGATGTATGGGAACCAAAGGCTTTATGGATCAAAGAAAGAAAACCCCTTTGTTCCCCTATTCCCCGCCTTTTTTTACTCCCCTGCCTCTCTTGCGTTTTCCTTCTCTTTATTTTTTGTTTTTTTTCTCGCTTTTCTCCTCGGTTTTTCTCTTCTTTGTATGCTCTTTTTTTCTGCGTTTCTCCCCCCTTTTTTAGGTCAGCAGAGGCTTCTATATAGCCTATACACGGCTTTACTTAGGAAACAAATATTACATTAACTCTAGGGTGTAATCTCGGGTGAGTAGAAATAGGAAACCGAGAATGTTTGATTCGATTTTGTGATCGGCGGTGATTTCTTTCCTAGTTAGAGGATGGTGTGGCTCTTTTCTTTCCTTCCATAGGGCCAGTGCTCCCTTTGAAATGAGGCAACAAAAACATGGTCTTCAGCTCCGAAATCAGGCGTGATTAGAAAGGAAAACAACGAGAAAAAAAAAAGAAAGAAATCGAGATGGAGGGTGCGGTACAAAGTCCTATTTTCCTTATTCGGTGTGGTAAAAATCCTGTCATTTATGATGATCCAGCCCCCCTCTCCAGCTTTCAATGTCCTTCTTCAATTCAATCCCTCAATTTAGCACATTTCAATTCAGTCCTTGGTCCAAAAAAAAAATCCTTCGAATCAGTCCCGCGAACTTGGGCAAAAATCCTTCTCATGGCCAGGAATCCCTACTTTCAACACTAGATATTCAAACAAGAATATCTTGAGCTTTTGATATTGAAATCAAGTGATTAAAAAGCCCAAATTCATCTACGTGTCCCGGACTACAACTTTGATGAAGGTTTCAAAGTGAGATAAATTCGTTTTGAATAACAGAATTGCAACCAAAGTCGGTCGGAAACCTTCTCGCGGCAAGATTCTATGTTTTCACGCTAGATTTCAAACAGGAATATCTTGAGTTTCTGATATCGAAGTGAGATAAAATCATTTTAGAGAACAGAATCTGCCAGTTCTTTACAATGCTTACGAAGCAAAACTTGTCAAGTGCTTCGCGTAGTAAGTGTTGTAAAGATAAATTGTATGTTCATGCTAAAACTCAGTGCTTTTCCTAAACAATGGTCTCCTTATCAGGTGACCTGCCTATCTTAAGATTTCTAGAAAAACTCCATGTTTTTTTTTAGAAATGGTCCAATTAGTGGATGACCTGCTCATCCTAAAATTCTTAGAAAACTCCACGTTTTTCTAAGAAATGGTCTCAATATTGGGTGACCTGCCCACCTTAAACTTTTCTAGAAAACTCCATGCTTTTTTAAAAATGGTCTCAAAATCAGGTGACCGGCCCTTTTTAAAATTCTTAGAAAACTCCATGCTTTTCTAAGAAACGGTTTCAATATCAGGTGACCGGCCCCTCTTAAAATTCTTAGAAAACTCCACGCTTTCCTAAGGAATGGTCTCAATATCGGGGACCGGCCCCTCCTAAAATTCTTAGAAAACTCCACGCTTTTCTAAGGAATGGTCTCAATATCGGGTGACCTGCCCACCTTAAATATTTTTAGAAAACTCCACGCTTTTCTAAAAAAAGGTCTCAAAAACAGGTGACCGGCCCCTCTTAAAATTCTTAGAAAACTCCACGCTTTTCTAAGAAACAATTTCAATATCAGGTGACCGGCCCCTCTTAAAATTCTTAGAAAACTTCACGCTTTTCTAAGAAATTGTCTCAATATCGGGCGACCTGCCCATCTTAAACCTTTTTTTAGAAAACTCCACGCTTTTCTAAAACATAGTCTCAAAATCAAGTGATCGACCCCCTCTTAAAATTCTTAGAAAACTCCACGCTTTTCTAAGAAACGACTTCATGTCAGTGACCGGCCCCTCTTAAAATTCTTAGAAAACTCCACGCTTTCCTAAGGAATGGTCTCAATATCGGGTGACAGGCCCCTCCTAAAATTCTTATAAAACTCCACGCTTTTCTAAGGAATGGTCTCAATATCGGGTGATCTGCCCACCTTAAACATTTTTAGAAAACTCCACGCTTTTCTAAAAAAAGGTCTCAAAAACAGGTGACCGACCCCTCTTAAAATTCTTAGAAAACTCCACGCTTTCTAAGAAACGGTTTCAGTATCAGGTGACTGGCCCCTCTTAAAATTCTTAGAAAACTCCACGCTTTCTTAAGGAATGGTCTCAATATCGGGTGACAGGCCCCTCTTAAAATTCTTAGAAAACTCCACGCTTTTCTAAGGAATGGTCTCAATATCGGGTGACCTGCCCACCTTAAACATTTTTAGAAAACTCCACGCTTTTCTAAAAAAAGATCTTAAAAACAGGTGACCGGCCCCTCTTAAAATTCTTAGAAAACTCCACGCTTTTCTAAGAAACGGTTTCGATATCAGGTGACCGCCCCTCTTAAAATTCTTAGAAAACTCCACGCTTTCTTAAGGAATGGTCTCAATATCGGGTGACAGGCCCCTCCTAAAATTCTTAGAAAACTCCACGCTTTTCTAAGGAATGGTCTCAATATCGGGTGACCTACCCACCTTAAACTTTTTTTAAAAACTCCATGCTTTTCTAAAAAAATTTCTAAAAAACAAGTGACCGACCCCTCTTAAAATTCTTAGAAAACTCCACGCTTTTCTAAGAAACGGTTTCAATATCAGGTGACCGGCCCCTCTTAAAATTCTTAGAAAACTCCACGCTTTTCTAAGAAATGGTCTCAATATCGGGCGACCTGCCCATCTTAAACTTTTTTTTAGAAAACTCCATGCTTTTCTAAAAAATGGTCTCAAAATCAAGTGACCGGCCCCCTCTTAAAATTCTTAGAAAACTCCATGCTTTTCTAAGAAATGGTTTCAGTATCAAGTGACCGACCCCCTCCTAAAATTCTTAGAAAACTCCACGCTTTTCTAAGAAATGGTCTCAATATCGGGTGATAGGCCCCTCTTAAAATTCTTAAAAAACTCCACGCTTTTCTAAGAAACGGTTTCGATATCCGGTGACCGGCCCCTCTTAAAATTCTTAGAAAACTCCACGCCTTCCTAAGAAATGGTCTCAATATCGAGTGACAGGCCCCTCCTAAAATTCTTAGAAAACTCCATGCTTTTCTAAGGAATGGTCTCAATATCGGGTTACCTGCCCACCTTAAACTTTTTTAGAAAACTCCATGCTTTTCTAAAAAAATTTCTAAAAAACAAGTGACCGACCCCTCTTAAATTTTTTAGAAAACTCCAAGCTTTTCTAAGAAACGGTTTCAATATCAGGTGACCGGCCCCTCTTAAAATTCTTAGAAAACTCCATGCTTTTCTAAGAAATGGTCTCAATATCGGACGACCTGCCCATCTTAAACCCTTTTTTAGAAAACTCCACGCTTTTCTAAAAAATAGTTTCAAAATCAGGTGACCGGTCCCCTCTTAAAATTCTTAGAAAACTCCATGCTTTTCTAAGAAATGGTTTCAGTATCAGGTGACCGACCCCTCCTAAAATTCTTAGAAAACTCCACACTTTTCTAAGAAATACCTACCCATCTTAAAAAACTTTTAGAAAAATTCAACGCTTTTTCTAAACAATAGCCTTAATATTGGGTGACCTGCCCGTTTTAAGATTTTTAGAAATACTCCATGCTTTTTTTTAAAAAAAAATGATCTTAATATTCGGTGACCTGCCTGTTTTGAACTTCAAAAGAAATCATCTTACCTCGAGGAATGAAGCAATGCTGGTTCACAATTCCTATCATTTTCCATAGTTTCATTGAACTGAGATTTTGTACCTCAGCAGTTCCTAAAAAACTTGGAAACTTATTTTGTCTTTCATCACGCCTTTTCTTGCCAGGTTAGTGTTATGACAATATAGCATGCATGTTTTTTTGTTACCTATTTTGGAAACATAGGTCCCCCTTTCTGTTGTAGACTTATTGAGTTCATGTTTTTATTTGTTTGTCCGACTCGTCCTCTTGAAACAGAATATGCTCCACGCGATATGCTTCATATCCTATTGGTGAAGAGATCTTTGGTTTCTTATGGGGCCCTTTCTTGCTCCATTGAGTATTGTCTTTTATTATTATTTTAAAAGGAAAACTCAAAAGATTTGGTTTTGTTCATGAAAAGTGAAACTTTTAATGCAATTAGCAATTCTCATAAAAGATGCTTTTTTAGAAGTTTTTATGATGATACCCCTTTGGGCTTTGGTTCACTATGGACCCTTATGTGCACTTCGTACACTTCTTGCCCCAGTGTGGTGTGCAAAACTATGTCAAGTTTAGATTTGATTTGGTTCTCTTTAATTGATGGAGTCATCTCCTTAATCATACGTAAAAAAATAGTTCTTTTAAGTAAAAGATTTCAAATGCTACGAGATGATATGTTTTATGAAAAAAAAGGTTTTTTTCAAAGAGAATTCATGGCCGAACTTTATTTTATTGACCGGGAAGTATAGTATTTCTTTATAGAGTCAGCATTCATAAGTTTAACTAGATCTTTTCCATCTATTCTAGATAACAATAAAGCTTCTCTCGAGAACGCTTTCTTTACCACCAAAGGGCCCTCATTGTTTGGCGTCCATTTACTCTGATCTTCTCCTAGTAAAAGTCAACATTTTCTTCAATACAAGATCTTCTTCGTGGAATCCTCAAGGTCGAATCTTCTTGTCGTATGATTTGGCCATCCTTCTTTGATGGAGTTCATGATGACAGATTGCGGCTATCCTCTTTTCACTGATCAGCTTCATTGCTCATATCTAACCTTTGCCCATTCTACCTCTTTTAAACTCAAAGTCTACCAAAACTCTTAATGAGGGGGTTTAAACTTCTAAAGGCATCACCGTCTCCATTCCATATACCAACGTATACGGGGTGGCTCTTATTGAGGTTCGGACTGCGGTACACTTGAAGGGAAAATGACAACATCTCATGCCAATCCTTGTAGGTGACTACCATCTTCTAAATAATCCTCTTGACATTTTCGCTAGCAACTTCTACCACATCATTCATCTTTAGCCTGTATGGCGAAGAATTAGAATGCTTGATTTTCCATTTAGCGTAGAGTTCTATTATCATCTTGCTATTGAAGTTCTGGGCATTATTAGTTATAATATTTTCTAGTGGACCATCTTGACAGATCAAATCTCTTTCCATAAATTTCTTCACCACTTTTTGCCTCCACGTCATCCAAACATCTGAATAAAGTTCTATTAGATGATTTCTTATACAAAGTTTCCCCATCAAGATAGAAATGCATTGCCAACCTCCTCAAAGTCTTATTGTTGATTTTGGATGCCCCCATAGGATATGTCTAGTTTTGGATGAAATTCTTGATATCATAGTACCAAGGATTTCCATCTATTTCTCTTTCAACAATGAGCTGGGTTATTTCTGATATCAATGTGTACCGATTGTACCTTGTGCCCAAAGTCTATTCTAGCCATGGAAGCTAATGTGGCCAAAGCATCAACAAAATTGTTTCCTTCCCTTCCTAGATGGGTGATCTCTATTTCCTTAAATTCTCTAGAGTTTAGACAGGTATTCTTGGTAAGGTATCAACTGATTGTCCTTGGTTTGCCATTTTTCTTTTACTTGGCAAATAATTAGCATTTTCCTTTCACAACTTTCCTTGTCATATATATTATGTCATATTCAGCCAACAGAACTTGCCATCTTGCAGTTTGGCTTGACGATAGGGCTTTTCACAGATATACCTTAATGGGTCTAATTTTGAAATCAAACACGTAGTATGATATAACATATATTGATGCAATCTCTTTGCAGGACATGCTAGTGCGCATTACAGCTTCTCAATCACTGTATACCTAGACTCACATTCCGTGAACTTCTTGATTAAGTAATAAATGGCCATTTCCTTCCTTCCTGTTTCATCGTGTTGTCCAAGCACACTTATTTAACAAATGCAAGATTGGGTCACAATTCGTGGTTAATTGGGATATAAACCCAGCAATGTAATTCAACTTTTCAAGAACCTTCTTACATCCTTCTTAGTCTTGGGAGTTGGCATAGATTGAATAACCTTTACTTCATTAGGGTCCACATTTATCCCTTAGACACTCACCACCAATCCTAACAACTTCCCAGATTTCCCCGAATGAACAATTTGCATGGTTAAGCCTCAATTTATACTTCCATAGTCTTTCAAATAATTCCTTCAATATTTGAACATGATTTTCCCCCTCTCTAGATTTAGCAATCATGTTATCCATATATACTTCAATCTCTTTGTGCATCATATCGTGAAATAGAGTTAACATGGCCCTTTAGTAGTTACCCCCAACATTCTTTAATCTAAATGGCGTGACATTGCAATAAAAGGTTCCCCATGGTGTTACAAATGTTGTCTTCTTCTTATTCTCTAATGCCATTTTTATCTGATTGTAGCCCGAAAATCCATCCATAAAGAAATATGTGGAGCTACGTGCTGCATTATCAACTAACATATCTATGTGTGGTAGACAAACTCTGATTTTTTCTTTCTTTTTTGGTAATACCACTATATTCGACACCCATTGTGGATATTTAGTTACTTCTAGAAAAACTGGTGTTCCACTGCTTTTCAATTTCTGCCTTTACTTTGATTAAGACATCTGGATGGATTCTCCTCAACTTTTGCTTAACTAATTTGCATCCTTCTACCAGCAGTATCCTTCGTACTACAATATTTGTATTTAAATCAGATATATCCTCATAATACCAAGAAAAACATCTACCTAATCTCGAAGTAACCAACTCTTCTCTTTCTTTAGGAGTGATCATAGTCCCTATCTTTAATTTTTCTCTTATTTTTTTTATTGCCCACATCTATGGTTTCAAGTTGCTCTCTAGCGGGTCTTCAAGCTTGTTCATGTTGTCCTATTTTTATCCTATTCTTCCTCTTCTACAGCTACTATGTATTCTTTAAAGTTTGGCCATTCATTCTCAGTGTAAAGTGCAGGTGTTTGTTTTGGAAGATCCACTTTGAAAACGGAAAGTGACGTGTAAAAACATCAAGATGAACTTTTGAAAATGCATGATCTCATTAAAGGGAAAAAGTTGTCTCAAAACATTGGCTCGAGCAAACCAATTAGGTGCGCAACATCAATCCAAATTCCTTCAAGCTCTTTTTGGTACTAGGTGTGACCTTTCTTCATTTTTCATCATTTTCCTTAGTCAAGTGCTGTGGATTCTAGAAGGGGGACCTATATTTCTAGGTTTGCAGATGTGTGCATAGATGTCTAAGAAAATGCATGATATAATGCATGATTATGATAAGAATGCATTTGTATATTGGGTATGGATGTAACGTTCCTGTGAACAAATAATAGCCACCACATTATAAACATAGGTTCTCTTGTCACATTGCTTTGATAGGAGTACTGCCTTTCGAGTCGTTTGCTTGAATCATATTCACCAAGAGACAGATTTTGCATAAGAAGATGGGTCAACGCCCTTTTCATTAACGTTTGATAAGTTTATTACATTTAGAAATAAAAACAAAAGACAACATGTATAATCCCTTTCCTCCACAAACTCTCTAGCCAAAGGTAAAAAGGCAAAGCCGCGGTTCTCAATCTTCCCTAGAAAGGCATCGGTTTCAGCTAAGCTTCGGCGATAGCGAATGATGTCCCCTCCCACATTTCGCGCATTGATTCTAATAATCCAAACATGTGTAACAACTTCGTCCATTTGTTCATCTGTCTTGGTCATCTTTTCTATGAGCAACATATTGGTTCTATTTAAAGCAGCGTTGTTAGCATCGATTTGATCCTTGTGTTTTTCCATTGCTGCTAGCTTCTCGTCCAAATACTTCACCTTTTCATGTTCCTTGTCAAGTTTTATCCTCATAAATTTTATCTCATTCTTCTTAACCGCTAATTCTATTTCAATAGCCTCAAAACCTTTCCTTTTACTTTCTTCTTTTGCAATCCCCATCAAACGGCTTTCCAACTCCATATATTTCTTGTTCAAATCCTCATACTTCTCAATCCTATCCATCAGTTCGAACTGGACTTGTGCAAATTTTTCTTGGAAATATTCTGCACTTCCTTGGCAATCGTTAAAGTCAATCTTCATTGCTTCAATTTCAGAGCAACTTTGCATCCAATCCAAACTCAATCCTCTTAGCTCCTTCTCACTCCTTTCCCTAGCAATATTCTCCTCACCCAGCTTTAACTTAAGCTTTGTTATTTGCACATCTCTAGATTGTATTTGCTCATCTAGAAATGCTCTTCTTTTATATTCTTTTAACATCATTTCTTCCAACATTGCCTTGTCTTTTTTGCTTTTGCTCAACTCTGTCTGAAGCTTTTCCACTTGTCTTCTCAACTCCTCTTCATTATTGACCCTTTTCCTCTTAACGGGCTCTTCTATAGTTTGGGGAGATTTGGCTTCTACACAAGGCATGGCTAAAGCAGCTAAGTCTCTCCATCTTGCATATCCTTCGCTTGCACTTGGATCCTTTAAACCTTCTATCTCAACCAAAAGCAAATGCTTGCAATCTTGTTTGATGATCTCCAAAACTTCTTGTGCAATGGGATCTTTGAACAAACCAAAGAATTAAGCAATTCCCATAGTCCTTGGAACAAACTGCATGCCCCCATGTTGCCTTACGACTAGGGCAGGAGCATAACTCACATAACCTGTAATCCCTACCAATGGCACCCAACATCTTTGTCCACAACTCATTGGGACTTCCACTGTCGTTACCCATGGGGCTCTCCACTTAAAATCACTATTAGGCAAACCTTCTAATTTGTCAACCCAACCTTGGTTGTCTAGATCTCCCCATTCTTCTTCTTCTACTAACTTCAGGGGTCTTTGGGTGAACCACCAAAAATTATTGAAGATAGGTTTTTTTTTGTTTCGATATAGCTAACCATCCAGATATATAACAACTGCGTGTAGAATCTCATTGCTCCTTTTCCGGTCCTCCTACAATGATTAAGCGTTAAGATGGTTTCAGTTAAAATAGCAGCCACTGATTGATTTGTGTATTCTCATACTCTATATAAGCAAGGCGGCCTCCAAACTCACTAAACCCGTCTGACTTGGGAACAACACAAGGCCAAATATGCCCAAGGCAATCAATCTCTCCTTTTCTAATCCTGACTTCTTTTCCAGTTCAATTTCTAGCATCCTCCATTTCAGACCGGTAGCATCTTTTCCAAAAACTTTTCCAAGTTGGAGATTCGAGCGTTTTGACGGTTCGGGGGTGATTTTGTCAGATCTCAAAGGCAAATAAATCCGATACAGATTGTTTGGAAACTCAGTCAACATCCCATATTCCTCCATAGTGGGACATAGGTCTATGCTTTCAAAAGAAAAACACCGGTAGTCTGGATCCCAAAAATGAACTATGGCTCGCACAGCTGGGCTTAAAGCTTCTACCCTTGCAATTTCCATCAAACGTCCGTATTTATTAAAAAATGCATCCTTATCCACATTCTGAAAGTGAGTCGTTAACTTGTTCACCTCATTCATAATGCAATTCAGGTTCTTGATTGGTGACAGTTTCTGAGCATCGCTTCTAAGGCAGTCTCCTTTAGTCAATTGTGACAGTTCATAATTTTTCCCATATTCTATGATGGAAAATTTAGCAATGGTGGCCATTTCATTCACAAGTCCTGCAATTCAAAATGCCTTGGGGGTTAGACTTGTTTTGATGCAAAAGATATTATGGATCATACACCCTAATGATAGGTTCTAGTTCCTTTACGTGAGACATAGGGTAGGTTTACTACTTGGTCTCTAAAAAAGGGTCTCTTCTTTGTCCCGCCCATCGCCCTCGTAAAGGCAATATGGGGGTTCAGCAGATAGTGGGATGGCACATGTACCAATCACTATCGGTCTAAACACTCGGCAAATAGTTGGGGTTTACACAAACTTAAACCTCGACTCAAGTCATAAGGCAAGCTGCTAGTTCCCCACTTAACTTAAAATTTAATGTGTGTGCCCTCAAAAAGATAATAATCATAAATTGATGAATGACTATATCATGTATGACAAAATGTAAAGATGCATGCTAAAGCTTTTGAACAAAGTATCATTCATAAAAAAAAAAACAAAAACCAACATAGCATAAACAAACAAATTACCAAGCCTAGTCCTAGGGTCCCCGGTGGAGTCGCCATCTCGTCGCACCCTCGCGAGCGGAGCGCGGCCTCGCGGCGATCCTCGATTGATTTCGGTTTTTTGTTTTGATTTAAAGGAGTCGCCACTTAGTATTTTGGTCACAAGAAAACAAATTTTTTTCTTTGTGTTTAAGAAATCCATGCGAAAACACATTTTCAAAACTTCCAATATTTTTTGTATAAAAAAGAGAGCATTCAAACCATGTTAGGGTATTGGCTGTATGCAACACGCAAAAAAAAAACATTTATATTTTTGTTATAGGAAGAAACAAAAAAAACCAGGGCAGTCTCCAAACATTCTCAAAAATAGCATAAGGAAATAGATAAATAGTTCAAAACCTTGCTAACAAAATATTTCATTTCAAACAAACCAATCAGTCCACACTCTGCATAATGTCCTCGGCAGTGAACGCAGTGCCCTTCTCCTTGTCTCCAATAGCAGGTCCCTCTGCCTTGCAATCCAAAAAAGACAGTGAACGTAATGCCCTTCTCTTTGTCTCCAACAGTAGGTCCTTTTGTCTTGCAATCCAAAAGAGACAGTAGTGAACGTAGTGCCCTTCTCGTTGTCTCCAACAACAAGTTCCTCTGCCTTACGATCCAATAGAGACTTCCTATCCTTGTCAAGCCTCAACTTCGTGAAAACAACCTAGGACGGATTGATATCGTCATATTCTGCCGCTGGGGGCCAAATGGATGAGAGACCTGGCAATTCCTGTTTTGCATGTGTAAGGGCAGTTGGACGTGTGCCTCTTTAGCTACTGGTAGATGACGGAAGAAACAAAGATACTGAAGCTGATGTGCTGGTGAATTGAACGTTCTTCTTCTCTTGCTTTTACTGGTTTCCCCGTCGCTTGCCTCTCCTTTCTCCTCTCTTTTGTTTTCTTTCACAGTGACAAAAGGATGTATGGGAACCAAAGGCTTTATGGATCAAAGAAAGAAAACCCCTCTGTTCCTCTATTCCCTGCCTCTCTTGCGTTTTCCTTCTCTTTATTTTGCTGTTTTTTTTCTGCTCTTTTCTTCCTGGTTTTTCTCTTCTTTTTATGCTCTTTTTTTTCTGCGTTTCTCCCCCCCTTTTTAGGTCAGCAGCCGAGGCTTCTATATAGCCTATACACAGCTTTACTTAGGAAACAAATATTACATTAACTCTAGGGTGTATTCTCCGGTAAGCAGAAATAGGAAACCAGAATGTTTGATTCTGATTTTGTGATCAAAAGTGATTTCTTTCCTAGTTAGAGGATGGTGTGGCTCTTTTCTTTCCTTCCATAGGGCCAGCTGCTCCCTTTGAAATGAGGCAACAAAAACATGGTCTTTAGCTCCAGAAATCAGGCGTGATGAGAAAGGAAAATAGCAGAGAAAAAAAAAGAAAGAAATCAGATGGAGGGTGCAGCTGCAAAGTCCAATTTTCCTTATTCGGTGTGGTAAAAATCCTGTCATTTATGATGATCCAGCCCCCCTCTCCAGCTTTCAATGTCCTTCTTCAATTCAATCCCTCAATTTAGCACATTTCGATTCGGTCCTTGGTCCAAAAAAAAAATCCTTCGAATCAGTACCGCGAACTTGGGCAAAAATCCTTCTCACGGCCAGGAATCCCTACTTTCACCACTACATATTCAAATGGGAATATCTTGAGCTTTTGATATTGAAATCAAGTGATTAAAAAGCCCAAATTCATCTACGTGTCCCGGACTACAACTTTGATGAAGGATTCAAAGTG
>JAGMVL010001974.1:4115000-4117500 GCA_019202695.1 Populus x sibirica | reverse complement strand
TAATAAAGTAAATCACAACATTGGGAAAACAGAGGGAATCGGGAAAATCATAAAGCACAATTTCAACACTAACAACACACATATGTTGCAAATGCAGTGCACATTTAAGATAAAATTTATCTAATTCATGAAGAGCATTTTAACTTGCATAGGTTGTATGCCTACATAACATGAAAACATAAGAGAAAGATCCAATTATTTACCTAATGTGCCTCTGTTTGATGAGCACCCTGGCATGGTGGATGGACTTAGCCATACCAGCCTTGAAAACAAGAGTCTGGAGGCGGCGCTCGAGAAAGTTTTCCACGGTGAGAGCCAACACATAATCGAGCTTGTTCTGGCTCTCTTCCAAAAGCCCATACCTATTCATCCTCCTCAAAAGCGCCTCACCCTCAAAAATACGGCGCTGGTTCTTCTCGTCAAGGGTGAGAAGCATTCTGGCAGCATTGCGAATGCGACTCAAAGCATACTGAACCCTCCAGAGCTCCCTCTTGGCACGGAGCCCATACTCTCCGACGAGCTTCAGCTCGGCATCCAAACGTTCCTTCTCATAAGGACGCCTTGGCTTCTTAAAAGTTTTCCCATCTATATGAAAACGAAAAACAAATATCACACTTCTATTATTCAAAATCCAGGCGCCAAACTCTAGTGGTACACCAAGTGCATTCAAATCATCAAATCAAGATTAAAATGCAAATCTCAGATGCTAAACTCTATTGAGGACAGAGAAATGGAAGCTGAATTTTCTGAATTCTAAATAAAATAATGCGCATCAAATTTTCCACGTTTCACTTTATAGTTTACAAAGAAAAGAAGATAGAAAATGAGCTAAAACTCAACAAAAAAAAAGAGTCCAGGGATTGATTAGAATACAAAAGATGTTGAAATTATAGTGAAAAGGTAAAAAAATAGATTGAGAGGCAACTCACAGTTCCGATAAAAGGAGACGTGAACCATTCTCTCAGCGGGCTAGGGCCCCTCTACGATTGCACGACCTTTCCTCACCAGCAGAAAAGAAATCCAATCCAAGACCGACTCCGATCAGCCTAGAGTGTCGAACTCAGTTAGGGTCTAGGGAGGCGGTGAGGAGCTACAAGTGCTGTATTTATAGTTACAAGATTTCTCCCCGTCTAAAAGAAAAACCCTAATTGTTTGAATACTTTGGGCTGGTTCAAATGCTATAAGCCTATAACCAAATCGGGCTAAGCCTGAAACTTTCTTTTTTTTTTTTTATTTTAATGTGTCACAGTAGAAGAAGATATAACTGTTGCATAAAATTTTTACTTGAAAAGAATCATCCGAATATGTTATTGTTGTGCCGCCCCTTGAAGTCCAAAACAAACCTCAGCCATAACAAAAATTAAATTTTGGTTAAAAAACACATTTTCTCATAATTTAAAATATTATGATTATTAAAAATATTTATTTTAATTATTATATATATATAAAAAAGGTATTTTAAAAAATAAACTCGTGATATTTTATGAACACTGTGATTATAACTATTGATCAAAACAACTAAATTATTGAGATTAGTTTAACTATTTATATAAATAATAAATCAATTTAATATATTATTTTAAGTCTTAGTTAGCAAAGTTGTCTTGTAATCCAAATTGTGTTACAAATATTTTAAATAAAAGTTGATTCTCGATAAAATGCGACTAACACAAGCTACGCTACGCGTTCTATTTTCTTTCTTTTTTAAAAAATAATGTTCGCCATAGTTTTTCTCCATAATTTTATTTATTCATTTTTATTATCATATAATATTTATTCATTCACTTTTATTATCATATAATATATATAATATAGAACCATTATCTATTTTTATTATATAATTAAATTCAATCAGAATCATGACCGATTATCTAATTCAATCAAACCAAGTTTTCATTGGTAACGAAGCCAAAAATGTATCAATTATATTAATCATGCTACTTGGTGCATCAATTATATTAATTATGTTACTAATACTTTAAATTAATACACTAACATGATCAAATTATTTTTCATTTGAAAATATATCAAAATAATATATATTTTTAAATGATGTAAATATATATATATGATTAATTATGCATAGACTTATGGAAAGACCAACCAATAATTATGCGTAAGACAATCTGCCACAAATAGAATTCTTAGCAGCAAACTAGTTTGGGTGCTGCGCTTCACTGCGGTTCAAAAATTAATTTTAACGTAGAAAAAAATGTATGCATTGTCAAGTTTTTTTTTAACTAAATAAATTTTCAAATAAAAATTGGAAATTTGAGACATATATTTAATAAAATCAATAATGAGTCATATGTGCTAATAAATACTAAATATTATTGTTAGCGATAACCAAATACTAAACCAGGGAGCTGAGAGATAGATATAAATAAAAAAACAAGATATCGCGTCCTGTTATCCAATTTAATTTTTTTTATTTAATTATATGTTAATATTTTTTGAGAAAAATACAAATAAAATTGAATTGAAACATGAAAGTTTTTTA
>JAGMVL010001974.1:4105000-4110000 GCA_019202695.1 Populus x sibirica | reverse complement strand
TAATTATCCTTATCTTCAACAAAATAAAATAAAACAATTCGCTAGCATAGCTTCCTCTTTTCTTACGCGGTTATGCCGTTATGCCACATGCTTGTCATTTTCTATTCAATTTGTTTTGTTGCTTAGTTGATGTCATCCATTCTTTTTTTTTTAAATAAAAACTACCCGACAATGCATTGTCTCATCTCAAAATCTACTTTCTAACCATTTCATAGTTGATCAAAAAACTATGATGATAATTTTTTTTATTAGAAAAAATAATTTTCAATAAAATATCTAATAAACATCTTTATAAACTCAAACAACTAATATCACAACACAAATCATTTTTAAATCCATCAAACAACAAAATCAATTCGAAAGAAATTTCTTTATCAACAACAATCTATTTTTTTATTTTTAAGATATAGGGCAAAAAAATATTTAAATAATTTTTTTATTAAATAGAACTGATAAACACAAAAAAGGTCAATTTCACCATTAAAATCTAGTCAATCATCAACTTTCTTTTTCCTCCATAGTAACTCCCTCTTTTCAAACCCTAAAACTAAAAAATGAATAAAATAAAATTTTAAAAATAAAAAAAAACTAAAATAAAAATCAAAACAATTATTTCACGGAAAAAAAAGAGCCTAAAAGGCACGATTTGAATATATATATAAAAAATCTTTTATCATGGTAATAACACAATGCGCAATGATAAAATGAAAAGGTCTGGTTATAAATTAAACAAAAAGGCACAAAGAAAAAAATAAATCAAACACCCGGAGAGAATGAACAAATGTTGGGACATTTGGAGAACCTCAATATTTATTCGGCCCTATTCTGATAAATTTATAAAAAAAATTGGATCAAATTTTTTTTTTAAAAAAAACTTAATGTCTATGTTTTTTATTTAAAAATATATCTCAATAATATATATTTTTTTATTTTTTCAAATTTATTTTTTATATATAAAATTTCCACTTTAAAATCCCAAAGAGAACTCCCTGACGTTAAAATCCACAGAAACATCTTATCTTACGATATGAAAGAGATTGAAAGATCAACAGTACAAACTCTAGACCAAATTTATAACATTAAATGAAAATCACTATCACTGAACATTACAGCTCATTCTTCATCCTCTTCATCTCCATCTCCACCAGCAGCCTTCTTGGAAGCAGCCTTCTGGTTCTTTCGCTTCACTCTACCAGGGCGTCCACCACCAAAGGGGCTCGTGAGTGAGAAATCAATGTGCTTCTGCGAGTCAACTCTCACCATGAAGGATGGAATGTTGACCACCTGCCTCCCAACCCTGCAGGGCCAAAATAGATATCAATAACGAGGCAAAGCTTTCAAATCCGGAATCCAACAGTAGCAAGACAAAAGACAATATGAAAAGCCATGATCAGGTAAAAATGATAATAACTACTTTCAAAATAACAAGCAAAAAGAAAATAAAAAGATACTATGAAAAGAAGTAATCGGTTAACAGGATGATTTCTGATCATATTTTTAGAAGAGGATCCCAGTCATAAACACGAGAAAGAGAGTAAAAACGACAGCAGACCTTAAGCTCTGAAATCACATGACCTTGACATGGATACTAATTCTGATTAAAGGGCAGTCAGGACATTTTATAATAAAGTAAATCACAACATTGGGAAAACAGAGGGAATCGGGAAAATCATAAAGCACAATTTCAACACTAACAACACACATATGTTGCAAATGCAGTGCACATTTAAGATAAAATTTATCTAATTCATGAAGAGCATTTTAACTTGCATAGGTTGTATGCCTACATAACATGAAAACATAAGAGAAAGATCCAATTATTTACCTAATGTGCCTCTGTTTGATGAGCACCCTGGCATGGTGGATGGACTTAGCCATACCAGCCTTGAAAACAAGAGTCTGGAGGCGGCGCTCGAGAAAGTTTTCCACGGTGAGAGCCAACACATAATCGAGCTTGTTCTGGCTCTCTTCCAAAAGCCCATACCTATTCATCCTCCTCAAAAGCGCCTCACCCTCAAAAATACGGCGCTGGTTCTTCTCGTCAAGGGTGAGAAGCATTCTGGCAGCATTGCGAATGCGACTCAAAGCATACTGAACCCTCCAGAGCTCCCTCTTGGCACGGAGCCCATACTCTCCGACGAGCTTCAGCTCGGCATCCAAACGTTCCTTCTCATAAGGACGCCTTGGCTTCTTAAAAGTTTTCCCATCTATATGAAAACGAAAAACAAATATCACACTTCTATTATTCAAAATCCAGGCGCCAAACTCTAGTGGTACACCAAGTGCATTCAAATCATCAAATCAAGATTAAAATGCAAATCTCAGATGCTAAACTCTATTGAGGACAGAGAAATGGAAGCTGAATTTTCTGAATTCTAAATAAAATAATGCGCATCAAATTTTCCACGTTTCACTTTATAGTTTACAAAGAAAAGAAGATAGAAAATGAGCTAAAACTCAACAAAAAAAAGAGTCCAGGGATTGATTAGAATACAAAAGATGTTGAAATTATAGTGAAAAGGTAAAAAAATAGATTGAGAGGCAACTCACAGTTCCGATAAAAGGAGACGTGAACCATTCTCTCAGCGGGCTAGGGCCCCTCTACGATTGCACGACCTTTCCTCACCAGCAGAAAAGAAATCCAATCCAAGACCGACTCCGATCAGCCTAGAGTGTCGAACTCAGTTAGGGTCTAGGGAGGCGGTGAGGAGCTACAAGTGCTGTATTTATAGTTACAAGATTTCTCCCCGTCTAAAAGAAAAACCCTAATTGTTTGAATACTTTGGGCTGGTTCAAATGCTATAAGCCTATAACCAAATCGGGCTAAGCCTGAAACTTTCTTTTTTTTTTTTTTTTTAATGTGTCACAGTAGAAGAAGATATAACTGTTGCATAAAATTTTTACTTGAAAAGAATCATCCGAATATGTTATTGTTGTGCCGCCCCTTGAAGTCCAAAACAAACCTCAGCCATAACAAAAATTAAATTTTGGTTAAAAAACACATTTTCTCATAATTTAAAATATTATGATTATTAAAAATATTTATTTTAATTATTATATATATATAAAAAAGGTATTTTAAAAAAATAAACTCGTGATATTTTATGAACACTGTGATTATAACTATTGATCAAAACAACTAAATTATTGAGATTAGTTTAACTATTTATATAAATAATAAATCAATTTAATATATTATTTTAAGTCTTAGTTAGCAAAGTTGTCTTGTAATCCAAATTGTGTTACAAATATTTTAAATAAAAGTTGATTCTCGATAAAATGCGACTAACACAAGCTACGCTACGCGTTCTATTTTCTTTCTTTTTTAAAAAATAATGTTCGCCATAGTTTTTCTCCATAATTTTATTTATTCATTTTTATTATCATATAATATTTATTCATTCACTTTTATTATCATATAATATATATAATATAGAACCATTATCTATTTTTATTATATAATTAAATTCAATCAGAATCATGACCGATTATCTAATTCAATCAAACCAAGTTTTCATTGGTAACGAAGCCAAAAATGTATCAATTATATTAATCATGCTACTGGTGCATCAATTATATTAATTATGTTACTAATACTTTAAATTAATACACTAACATGATCAAATTATTTTTCATTTGAAAATATATCAAAATAATATATATTTTTAAATGATGTAAATATATATATATGATTAATTATGCATAGACTTATGGAAAGACCAACCAATAATTATGCGTAAGACAATCTGCCACAAATAGAATTCTTAGCAGCAAACTAGTTTGGGTGCTGCGCTTCACTGCGGTTCAAAAATTAATTTTAACGTAGAAAAAAAATGTATGCATTGTCAAGTTTTTTTTTAACTAAATAAATTTTCAAATAAAAATTGGAAATTTGAGACATATATTTAATAAAATCAATAATGAGTCATATGTGCTAATAAATACTAAATATTATTGTTAGCGATAACCAAATACTAAACCAGGGAGCTGAGAGATAGATATAAATAAAAAAACAAGATATCGCGTCCCGTTATCCAATTTAATTTTTTTTATTTAATTATATGTTAATATTTTTTTGAGAAAAATACAAATAAAATTGAATTGAAACATGAAAGTTTTTTAGAAGAATAATAGCTTCTCTATCTTTTTTTTTTATTTAATGATAGAAGTTACATGAGATATTTATACCCAAAGTAGTGCCGGTAGAAGTCTATCGTAATCTACCAGATTACATAAAAATAGAAAATGCCAAAAGAATAGGAACCACTAGCATAAGAATAGGAACCACTAACATACTCTCCTAACAAACTTATTCAAATCTAAATTTGAATTTTAAACAGAAATTAATTATCCTTACCTTCAACACTCCCCCTCAAATTGGTGCATAAATATCTATCATGCCCAACTTGCTGATGAGAAACTCAAAGCTTGATCTGAACAGTCCTTTTGTAAGAATGTCAGCTATTTGTTGTGTTGTTGGAACAAACATCATACAAATAATACCAACCTCCAATTTCTCTTTTATGAAGTGTCTGTCAATCTCAACATGTTTAGTTCTATCATGCCGCACGTAGGGTTACGAGCAATGCTAATCGCAACCTTGTTGTCACAATATAGTTTCATTGGCATCTCTAGTGGTCTTTTTAATTCTTCAAGAATCTTTTTAACCACAAGATCTCACATACTTCATGCGTCATAGCCCGATACTCAGCTTATGCACTACTTCGTGCTACTACACTTTGTTTCTTGCTCCTCCAAGTGACTAAATTTCCCCATATATAGGTGCAGTAACCTGATGTGGATTTTCTGTCTCAGAATCGAACTTGCCCAGTCTGCATCTGTATATGCTTCAATAGTCTTTTGCTCACTCTTCTTGAAGAACAATCCCTTTCCCGGAGTACTTTTCAAATATCTTAGGATACGGTATACCGCCTCAAGATGTACTTCATATGGTGAGTGCATAAACTGACTTACTATGCTTACTGCAAATGCAATATCTG
>JAGMVL010000084.1:0-139876 GCA_019202695.1 Populus x sibirica | reverse complement strand
GACCTGAGTCCGCTGCTGAGCTCCGATATGGAACTCTAATGTCCCTTCAACGCCAGTTAGAGGAGGCTGACAAAAACCTTCTTGAATTCCGGAAGTCTGGAAAGTCTTTGCTTCGAGAAGAGGTGACTGATTTTGACATTGCTGAAATTGTAAGCAAATGGACTGGTATACCTGTGTCAAACCTTCAGCAATCAGAGAAGGAGAAGCTAGTTTTACTGGAAGAGGTGCACACGGAGAGTAGTTAGTCAAGATATTGCAGCAAGGTTTGGTGGCCGATGCCATCCGGCGTCTGCTGGCAGGACTATCTGGATCCAAATCGTCCGATAGCTAGCTTTATGCTCATGGGCCCCACTGGCGTGGGCAAAACTGAGCTTGCAAAGGCCTTAGCCAGTTTCCTCTTTTAACACTGAAAATGCTCTAGTAAGAATAGATAAGAGTGAATACATGAAAAGCATGCGGTTTCACGCTTGGTGGGGGCCCCACCTGTTATGTTGGTTATGAAGGAAGGTGGGCAACTCACTGAAGTGGTTCGTATAGCTTGGCATTCTGTAGTGCTGTTTGATGAAATTGAGAAAGCGCATCATGATGTCTTCAACATTCTGTTACAGTTGTTGGATGATGGAAGGATAACCGACTCTCAAGGAAGAACTGTTAGTTTTACTAATGCTGTTGTGATTATGACTTCAAACATCGGTTCCCATTTGATACTTGAAACTCTCAGTAATACACATGATACCAAGGAAGTTGTTTATGATATCATGAAAAAACAAGTTGTAGATTTGGCCAGACAACATTTCCGTCCAGAATTCATGAATCGTATTGATGAATATATTGTTTTCAAGCCTTTGGACTCCAAAGAAATCAATAGAATTGTTGAGATACAGGTAATAATTCTTTCCTATATTAAACGTTTAGTTCGTTGATTTGATTGCCTTTCTTTTTCCTTGTTGATTTTTTTGCTAGGACACCTGAATGCATTTTCTAACCCACCTTGGTCAATAGAACTTTGGAATCCCTGCAACATGTAATTCTGTGGGATTCTTGGGAATAGAAGGAGGCTGATGTAGCGTTTAGGTAGTCTTGTTGATTTCTTTTCCAGTTTAGTCACATTTTGTAATGAACATCCAGAGAGAGAGAGGCCATCTCTCTGAGCATCATCTCATTTGCTTCCTGTTTATGGACCTCAGACGAGTTGGTTGATGAGGTCCGAATTCCAAATTATCCATGGAACAGTGACATGGGGAAGGATTTTTTTTTAAAAAAAAAAAACTCACCTCTATAGAAAATAAGTGGTTCATTTCATCCATTTCAATGGCCAAGTTTCTAGCTTTTTGAATAATTTGCTGGTCTTGTATTGGACTAAAATTCATGAGCGCATTGGTTATTGCATGTTTCTTGCTTGATGGTTTGCAGCATTCATGATTAGTGAAAAGGTACGAGAGAGATTGATCTGTGAACTATTGGTTCCTATGTGTGCTTGTTCTGATACCTGTCATGTAATGAATGAAGAATTGGTCCAATCATGTTCTGCTGCCTATTATTTCTAGGCAGGTTTGACTCTCCAAGGCAATAGGCTCCCGTCCTCTCAGTGTATGATGCATCTGAGGTTGAACTATAATATCTGTTGTTTGTGACACCATTGGTTTAAAGTTAATCAGCTCTTGTGTTCTTTGATACTCCTCTAATATGTTCACATGAATGAAAGTTTTAGAGACATAGGCCCCTGTGATTAAATGTGTGCTTCTTTTGTGTTTTGTTTTTTAATTGAACTGTGCCATAAACTATTTTGATCAGGATCTAACATTTCATTGTCTGTTGCTAGATGAATCGACTGAAAGAGAGGCTCAAACAAAAGAAAATCGATCTGCATTACACCAAGGAAGCCACCGACCTTTTGGGGAAACTGGGCTTTGACCCGAACTTCGGAGCACGCACCAGTTAAGCGTGTGATACAGCAGTTGGTTGAGAATGAAATTGCAATGGGAGTCTTGAAGGGAGATTTCAAGGAAGAAGATTCGATTATAGTTGATGCTGATGTAGCTTCAGATCTTCCTCCCCAGAACAGATTGCACATCAGGAAAATAGAGAGCAGTTCATTAAGAGAAGCCATGATTGCCTGATAGATTTCCCTTTTGAAGTTGTAAGTATGTAATGCTTCGTTTTGTTTTTAGCACAAGCTTTCTAGACAGTATGGCAAGATACTGTCTTTTCCTTTTCCTTTTCTTTTTGCCCTTTGTAAAAAGGAAAATGGCCAAATAAGCGCTGCTAGTTCCATATTTAAGTTCAGGTTAGTTTTAAATTCATCTTCTTGATTTAGGCACTGTTATTAAACCTGCCTGCTTAGTGGGTCGATCCTGAATCTCAAAAAAGTTAACCTGAAATGAGTTGATTTGACTTAATGAGTCAACTTGTAACCCGGTAAAAACCTTGATGCTGGGTTGTTTTAGATTGTTTTATCCTTTTCCCGCTGATTTTTTCTCCCCTAAACTTTTCAAGGGAAGAACTATCAACTACTGTAGATCAATTTTTCAAACCCTATTTTTTTCAGGGAGATGATGTTTGCTAATTTTTTGCATAGAAAAATACCATGCTTAATTAGGAAGGTAGCAAAAGGGACAGCTATGCATATCAAGAACACTGACCCAAAACAAAAAATACAGAAAAATTACTGGTGCATAATTGGATATTTAAATAGGGATTTGCAAAGTTAAATCTCCTTAAGACTGTAATTTATTTGAAGGATTAATATATAAGCTTAACAGCAAAATACATGATTAGCAAGACTTGAATATGTTTAACTAAATTTTCATCAGAACCCTTCAGTTTTTAAAAAGAGAAAAAAGAAAGAAGATGGGTGTGCAAATAGGCTAATCATCCAACTTGAAAATCCCATAAAATAACTAATTAATTGATGAACAATTAGCAAGTTCTTGTTGTCCCATGCAGTGTCCATCCTCTTTGTCTCCAACAATCAAGCCTGTCAAGCACCTAGGTCCTTGCCAATCTTCACACACATCCCATCCTGTTGGCTTGATTTCTTCTACAGAAACAACAGGATTCTTCTCCTTGTCATCATAAGGCACTGGCTCAAGTGCTGCTTCCAGTCCCATTAAAAGTTGAGGATCGACTTCAGAATTCCAGTCAATTTTATCAATATATTTGTCAGGATTTTGATAGTGTGTTCTGTAATAACGGGTGTGACCGAATTTGAGTGCCCAAAACCTGCACTTAGCGTTGTAGAAGCACTCCTTCCCTTCAGTGTCATCCCACAGCATGATCTTCCCTGTTGGCAAGATGTATTTCTTGGCTTTCAAGAAATCTTTCCATTGCATTCCGCCTACTTGGAGGCAGAATTCCTTCTCCCATTTCGGAACAGGCCTACTCCCGCTTTGTGTTTGTGATATTTTAGGGCAAGTCCTGCTCCTAGCATCTTGGCATGGAGATCTTTTGCGGTATGCCATGTTGTTTTTTTTTAAAAGAAAACAAGAGCAATAATAGACACTAAGAACTAAGAACACAGTAAATGAGAAGCAAAGAGAGTGATTTTCTTGTTAGTACAATTTGACTATTTATAATCCAATCTGTATCCTCTCCATGATTTGGATATAATTTGGATAGGATTAGAAGAAATTAGCAGGTTAACCAGGTTCATGATGGAACGAGCTCAGTATTTCAGTTGTTCTGGCTGTAAAATTATTATTTTTAGTAAATGATTAAAGATTTAGATTACAATGTATTAAAAAGATTTTCATCTATAATTGGTGGGATGAAACAAGATGATTAATTTGTGAATATGTCCAACTCAACATTTTATATAATTTTTCCAAGAAAATTGATTTTCTGGTTATGCAGGTCTGGGAGTTTAAAAAGAAAAATTCGCAGTGAGTTATTAGTCTATGTGCTAAATTAGTCTTGAATATGAATTAAAATGACTTTATGAACATTTTATTAATCTATCCAACTCAACATATTATATAATTTAATGGAAAAATAAAGGGATTAAAAGCTTGAAAAGGAAATATTATTAATTAGGTGAATAATTGGGTTTGTAGTGAACCGACGTCTTAAAAAAGAACTTGCCTAATAATCTTTACAATAATTTTCCCCAAAAAAAGAAAGAAAAAAAAAACAATTATCTCGTTCTCCCTTGAATTAATTAAAAATCCAAAAGGAAACATTTCTAGGTGAGCTCGAATGGTGCTGGATCGAGTTGGCTGGTGTGCTAGATTAATCGACTAATGATTACTTTAAAAAATGAAAATTTAGAATACTATAAATTGAAGAAGAAATTATATATTTAATTAAAATATCATGTCATGTAATTTTCTAAAAAAGACAAGAAAATGGATTTTGCTAACTCTATCCTAAACTGAAACTCTAAAAGGAAATATCACTAGGTGAATTGTCTTAGTGGTGGATTATACTCATAATGGTTTGGTTTATGTGCTAGGTTTATCTAATGTTTTTTTAATAAAATAGTATGAATTTGGAATATTGTAAATAAAAAAAGAGCTATATAATTGGTGGGTGGCATTTCATTTTATTATTTGTCAAGGGAATTGGATAAATTTTTCTCTTTCTAAGTTTGCAAAAAAAAATATAAATAAATAAATTAAAACTCAATTTAAATTTTAAATCAACCTGTTAGCTCGAGGTATTGACTTCACTACTAAAACTATATTTGTTTTCGGCTAGATTTTATATTAATGGTAAAACAAACACAACAACATATTTAGTATAGTATTAAACTCGGTTTTATGATGCAGATTTACTAAAAAAATGAGTTTAAAATGCGAGTTTTGTGCGGTAGTTTTTATATGTTTTTTTAACTGAGTTTTGTAAATATTCTTTAGTGGTCTCCTTTTTATAGTTTATAAAAAAATCAAAATATTTTATCCAAATATTTTATAAATATATTTTATTATACATAAACTTCAATTATAATTTTTACCGAATACATATTTAAATTCAACTAATTATAACTAAAAATATCTTTTTTAAACTTATTTTTTTTCAAATCATAACTATTAAAGCTACCTAAAAACAAATCCAAAAGGAGTAATCAATGTCTTTTTTTCATTCTTTCATAAACGTGGAGAAAATTCATTCACAAAGTAAGCTGAATAGGGGAAAAGCAGACAATAAATAGCAAGCATTGAAAATAGGAAGCAAAAGGAAACAGGAATCAAATCCATGCCATGAAATATTCAGAGCGAGACACCCACCAGCCTTGGCATCAAGGAAGTTTGGCCATTACAGCAATGAAAATGGTGCCAAAAAGGACAAGGGCTCGACTGCAATATCAATGCTGCCTAGTGCCCTCAAGTACTCTCCTCTTGTCCTCCCTCCACATCAATTTTTTCATGCAGACGTTTCCTCTTACAATCATAGAAGTAAACCATGAATATCAGCCACAGCCACATTTTGGCCAAACAAACAAGGCTAGCATGCACTACTGTGACTGCAACTCCACTTCCTCCCTTGTCCCACCCCACGTAAACGCATCCCAATCTTAAGGCAAACCTCCACGCAAAATACACTAGCATTAGAAGAAATCCATGTTGCCTGCTACCTCTACTTAGATATGCTGAGATTATCAATGCTACATCACCATGTTTCTCTTCCAAAATGGAAATCAGAATTCCCATGTTCCATACAGCACTCCACTCTATGTATTTTGATAGTAAACCTATAAAGACTAAGGCAAATACCATGGAGAAGAAGGAAGCGATTGACCCGAGGAATATGTACATCACCGTGGAGACTAGTCCAACTGAAATAAGAGAATCTAAAAAGGAGAGCATAGATGGATGTGATGAGAGGCCCTTTAATTCTTGTTTCTTTGATGCATCTGCTTAACATGTCCTTAAGATTCATGGCTTTCTGATCTCCTTTGTAAATCATTGAAGCTATGTCTACTATAGCAATCATGCTGAAGAGGTCTAGCAAATGGAGTATCCCTAAATATATGAGACAAAGTAGAAAAAACTTACTAGAAATTCCTTCAATCAACCTCTCTGTAGCTCCTGGTGTTGCATAATAATAATCGAAAACATCAAAGGAGATGTTCTCTCCTTTAAAATATCCTTCAATGTTTTGATCATGGTTTGCTGGAAGACAGTCTCGTACATGATCAAAAAGGAGAACAAAGGGAGAGAGGAGAAGAAGGCAAAGATGATGAGATTGGGATTTCTGAAGGGGATTTTGAGGGATTCTTTGAGCAAGTCGAAGAACCCTAGCTGCTTCTCTTCCATCATGGTTTGAGAGTTCTTCATTTTTCCACTAGGAATCTCTCAACTACTGGTTGCTTTAAGGATGGAAGTCTTCTCTGTGTTTGAAGACTTTGGCAGCAATTGACTTGACCTGTGTTGGTTCCGTGTTGTGGGGTGCATCGGAGTCCTCGTAAGATGATAATCAAAATTTCAAAGGCATTGCTCTGATTGACAGCATTTTTTGCACAAGTTCACTCTTGACATTTTTTACTATGGTTCTAAGCATTGATTTGCTCGCAGGTCCGAGCAAGGGCCATGGTTTTGACGACCACAGAATTCACCAGCTAATACTCGTTTGATTTTGTATTTTAAAAATATTTTAAAAAAAATATTTTTTTTTATTTTCTGATAATTTTAAAATATTATGTCAAAAATAATTTTTTAAAAATTAAAAAATATATTATTTTAATATATTTTCAAATAAAAAGATATTTTAAAAAACAAGAGAAGAAAACTTGAGTAATGTAAAATTATTTACATTGTTTAGATCTGAAATTTTCAGAATCAAGAAGTTTCACCATTAGTTTCTCTAGCCTCTTTGAATTAACAGTACTTGGTTTAACAGCAAAGGGACTCCCATAAACAACACAAGGATCTTTATCTGAAAGAGACTTTCCTGCACACCAGCGCCCTCTAGTAAGCTGTCCATCCGGTATCCCCAGAAGTTCTTTGTCAATTTTGTAAAGAACTGGATCACCCTTGCAAACTTACGGGCAAAGGGGGCACCACTTGCAACCATGTCTTCAAAATGCTCCACGGTGAGATTCAATGGATATTGCTTTGGAGGGTTATCCCACTTTAGGTAATGCAGGTCATGGTTAACTGTAGTGTTTTGGTAATCTTTTTGGTTGCAAATGACAGTATGGAAGTATCCCTCTGTGGATGACAGGAAATTTGTGTAATACATAAGGACAGTGCGGGGGAGGTTATCCCATCCCCAGACACAGAATTCAAGAAATGACCTTGTAAGAACCACCAATTCAGACCCTGAAATCAGAAAATAAACTAGGGTAAGGTCAAGGAAAGAAGAGAACTACAGCGTGACATGCTATAATGGTCCTACAGAATGTACAAAATGAATGAAAAAACACAGCTTCCCAGCAATTTATTGTTCAGTTGAGCTATTCTCATATCTTAAAATAGCTGGGAAAAGCATATGAATCGTGTAATAGTGATGTACGAAATGAACATTAGAAAGAGATTATTTAGATATGAAATAAGGAAATTAAAAACTGAAGACATGAGTGACTTCACGATATAAAGCTGATATGAAAGCAGTACCCATAAATAACTTGAAAGCGGCAGGCAAACTCCTTTTCTCTTTGGCCCAAAATACACCAGACTTCTTTGCATGATACAAGCCTGGATCTATGATTATAGGCTTTGCTCTTTTGGTACCTGAAAGATATGGAAAAAAAAAAATATATAAAGACACCACAGTCACGAGATGCAATGTTCTAAATCAAGTTTATAATTATAGCATCCTCACTCTTTCCAACCGATACCACTTGCGTGCTCCAAGAAGTTCAGATCTCTAGGCAAGTAGGAGAAAATATGCAGGATATCTGAAACAAAATGCCATGATAAGTTTCAATGACAACACTCTTATTCCATAAAATATCAATTGAGACCAACTCTGTAGTCTGTAGTTAGTTTTCCTTTTCACTTTCATGAAACGTAGATCTTATGTTTCTAATTTCTTAAAGGTTTAAGTAGCTATACAAATGCACTTTCATTGTCTAATTCCTCCGAATTATGAGTGAGTGGACATAACTACATACACAAAATTGTTAGAAATACATAAATCCGGGTACACCAATGTCTCAGGTAATATGAACTTCACACTACCAAGCATGGCCAACTTGCAAATCCACTTAACGCAGCCTTCTACATTATCCTAAAGATTATAAACAAATGCACGAGCAGATCCATTTTCAATCTTGGCATCTCTTGAAACATCAACAACATGACCCTTCTATTCTACATCATCTACTTTCTCATTGCACTTAAAATCTTATAAAGCAAGGCACAAAACACTCATTTTCCTATCCCTCGCCTCCTACCTAGCTAAAAATAAGCACCACACACTATAAATAGCCACAAACACGAATCCAGAAATCACACACAATAACCAATTCAAAGCAATCTCTATTTAAAACAAAACACAAAGAAAAACAACACAAATATTCACAAAGCATCTTGAGCCATAAACAAAGACCTTATAAACCACGTTCACCTATCAAAAACTACCATCAAAAAAAAAAAATCCAGCACAAAACAATAAATCCATTTCAAATCAAGCTCTAATTAAACCCAAAACAACACAAATGATAAAAAATTTACCATCTTGAGGCATACACCCAAACCTATAAACCACACTATCTGTACAAAACGACCCATTAAAACAAACAATCTACCAAAAAAACCCAATTCAAATCATTCTCTATTCAAGCCAAAAACACCGAAAAATCAAAACAAAAGTTCAAAAAGTTACCATCTTGAGGCATGAGAGGATAATCTTCGGCACTTAAATTAACAAACCAATCCCAATCTTCAAACTGCTTCAACAAAATAGCAACCCCATGTAGTATACTAGCAATCATAGTAGGCCCTTTATATGTAACCAAATCACCCTTACCAAGAACCATGACATTCCCAAATTCCCTCATCACACCACTCTCTACCTTTACATACTTTGCAAGCTCAAGCCTTTCACCGTCACTTGCTTCAAAATCAAGATGCAACAAATAGTAGTTTCTAGGATTATACACTGCTTGAAGCAATCTTTTTACACTTGAAACATCCCCTTTTGTGCCTGAGATGAAGTAAGCAAACCTTGGCACTCTCGGCAACTGTGATGGGTCATTGAGATTTTGGTCTAGGATGGAGTGTTTTTGCTGGTTTGAGGAAGTGTCGGTTGATGGAGACGATTTGTTTTGACCGACAATTAAAAAGAAGATTAGAGAGAGTAAAGCCAGTGTGATTAGTAGAATCAGACATGTTCGATCTAGGGAGTATGAAATGTGTGTTCTCTTCATGGTTTCTTGCTGTTGAGAATGCGAGCTCTGTTTCTTACATCGGAGCTCGAAGATTTTGAGGTTTTGCAAAACGTTTGGTGGGACTGGTGGCATGTCTTTTTTCTGAACTCTTGAAGTTACCTTCATGTGTCTGAAACGCATCGTATTTGTAACACATGTTGGGGAAACGTCAACTCTAGTCCCTTACTTATATACTCATTTTCAATTGAGTCTAAATCTATATAATTTTATCAATTTGATCCTGAATATTATAAAGATTTATCCATCGGTTTTTTCTTCAAATTAATGTTGTTTTTGTGTATAAAATATGAATATTGGACTGAAAATACTTATATTTTTTATTTTTTATTTTTTTTATCAAATTTTTTTCACATCAACATCGTTTTAGTGAAGAAGATTTAGTCTTATCTAACATAACAATTGGATAAAAAATACCCTTGAGAATCAAATTGAAAATTCAATGATCCAAATTAAAATTTTAATTAGATTGGCATTAAATAAATGAGTTTATTTATTTGCGGTTTTTTTGGGGAAACATATATAATCGATATTGAATTGACCAAAATTTATATATTCGTTACCCATTACATGAAATTAAATACAGTATTATAAATTAAATAAAAGGTATTTTAATTTCCATAAATAAATCAATAATTCATTCATTAGAAGTTAAATCTCTTTGAGAAAAAAGTCAGCCATAAGATTGTTTTTTTTTAGAGAAAATATTGGTTACCCATTATATAGATTCTCACTCTCAAATAGATATTGAGAGATTGCCGAAATATTATAATTAAAATAATAAAGATTTTAATTACCGTACATAAATCAGACATCCATTAAAAGTTATTTCTCTTGGAAAAGTCAACCATGAGACTCTCTTTTTTTTAAGAAAGAAAAATACAGTATTATGAAATTTGCATTAGACTATGGTAATTGATAATTAATTATTTTAATATTTAAGTTATTTTTAAGTACGAGGAGTAGATAGAGGTATAATTTGGAGTTATCATATTAGGTATAAAATTGGCTTAATATGTGTTTAACCAGGCTGACTAGATTAAGTAAACTATATTTTTTTAGATTAATATTTTTTTAATTCCACTTAAAACTTAAATAAAGTTAGTTTATGAGTTATAAATTTCTTGGTCAATTTACCTAACTAAATTTAATAACTATGATTATGATTTTAATTGGATGTGTATATTTTACCCCAAAAAGAAAAAGGTATGTATACGAACCTTTTAGAGTCTTTTTTTTTTGTTAATTATGGATATCCGGTTAGTTTATGCACATATCGACTAATCCTTTGAGATTTTGAAGTTAACGACCATATAAATTTTTAGTGGTTCCGAAGTTTGTGACACGTGAATTGGTGATTTTTAGAAAACAAACTTAGAACCTTATTAATTAAGCTGCACCGTCAGGGTTGGCTAAAAAAAAAGAAACCCTAATATTCTTAACTAATTAATATATCTAACTTGTTTATATTAACCATAAACTATAATCAATAAAAACATTGACCTATATCCAACCTGTAAAACTGTAGGGTTTTGAATGCATAGGTCAAATTCTATTTATGGTCGACGAAGCAGAGCATGATCATGATCATGATATGGACTCTGCACCCAAAACTTCCACCTTGTGCCAATCATTCATTTGGTTAGTTAGTCTAGTAATTTTGTGGTCTCCTAAATGAGAGGCTCAGCAATCTCTTGTATCTGCCTAACAAAATATTTTATATGTCTGTGGGCTCCTGAACGATTACTGTGAGTTCTCAAGATATATTTTTTTTCCATGCTTGATTTGTGGCTTTGGCCAAGGCTTGAGTTGTTCATAATTCCAAGTATGATTAAAATCATGCTCCCTGCACCAAAAAATGGCCATGTAATCAACAGATTTATCGAAATTGTGCTGAGTCTTATCAATGATCCTGTAATTCAACGACATAGTAATATGTGCTGGGTCTCTTTTTGAATTTTTTTTTTTTAAATGAAGCTTTACCAGAGAGTTACCACTTGAGATACACTAGTTCTCCATCATTATATATGAACTAAGGATGGCCTATGATTCTCTTAGAAGACAAGTTTCTTAGATAATTATTAAACCCAGTTTGATTTATCTCAAGAGTTTGATCCGAAATCTGATCTTAAATACCAGGTTTTATCATTCCAGACTTTGACTCGATTAGAATGGGATATTCTGATGGGTTAATTGATGATTCGGATAACTCAACGAGACTCAAGTTTATTTTAAATATTCTTTTTAGATTTTGTTTAAAAATACTTTGTTTTATTTTTTTTCAAAACAATATTCTTTTAAGATTGATGTAGATTAATCAAGTGACTCGTGGGTTTATCTGATAACTTAAAAATCGACCCAATAACTCGAACGTAGTTCAAACAACCGTGGCTGCTAATACATGTTGCTTTTAACTTGTGTTCTTGTAAGAAATTGATGTGATCGGCCATGAAAGGATAGGAGTTGAATCCATAACCTCTTTATCCTATTCCAAGTAGACCACACCCTCTCCCATTGAGCCACCAACCCGCATCCATAATCAATACTTTAATGAGTCTGGATTAGTTGGCAATTAATTTCCGAACCAACAAATACTTCTTGAGATTCTTGCAAGCCTCCACCATTCAAAGTTCAAACAAGTCAAGTATAAAGAAATGGAGTTACCCATTCCTAGTTAAGCACCATAACACTAGGCATTAGTGTGAATTAATTATGCTTAGCTGTGCTCTCTCTGCCCATTGGTCGGTGCTCTGCCGAGGTTAGGTATCGACCTGCAAGACATTTATGAAATATGTTTGTGATTTCTTGTATTCACAGTACATTTTCATTTCTCCTTAAAAAATCTAGGGTTTGTGAGTGCAGTAGGGACCAAGAAACATGGTCGAAGATCATGCGGTTTAGCAGGATATAAGTTTTCAGGAGAGAAAAAAGAAAAAGAAAAAAAAAGAGTGGGATCTGTGGTTGAAGATCATGCGTGGAGACCAACTACAAACATGAAGTAGTAGATCAAAAGCAAACCTTTCTTTCCATGCTGTAGATCTATGGACAAGAGATCTTGACCTTAATTCTGCCACCCTCGACCGACTATATATATATATATATATATATAGTCAACAATGTCAGCAGTATGTTGTGGCACCATCAATGAATTGAATCTACAAGGTTTTTTCTTATCATATCTTAGATATATAGATCTAAGAAGTATTTAGGTGATTATTAAGAAAGTTTGTTTAATTTTTCTTCTTAATTGTCAAGTTCAAACTTTAAAACTAGTATTTAGAGAGATTTATTAACTTAGATGTATCAATCAATATAAAGTATATATCTATATAATCAATTAAAAAAAATCTATAACTTTTTTTCTTTAAACTTTCTTGAATGGTTTCGCACTCGTCATTCTAGCTCAGCACCTCTCATACTAGTTTAGTATGTCTCGAGAAATTTGATGATGGTATCAAAATTTAAACTCAAAAAATTAAAAAAAATTACCAAACTAAATGTATTTGTGAGCGAAAATAAAATTAAAAAAATATTATTTTAATATATTTGTGAACGAAAATTACTTTAAAATAATTTTTTTTATTTTTTAAAAAATATTTTTAACATTACCACATCAAAATAAAATAAAAATACATAAAAAAACAAGTAAAAATCATTTAAAAAAACAGTTATTATGACAATTTACACTAATGTATAATATAATGCAATGTGAAGTGTGAACTCTGACTAATTTAGGAATCTTAAACAAATGATTGTAAACTGGATGAACGATTGAACTCAGCATGTTGGGATGGAATACTTGATGTATATATTATGAAATTATACAAAACTAATAAAATAAAAAATTGGTGCGTGTTCGATATAATAATCTTTGATCTTGAAATAGTGATCATGGGCAAGTCCATTAAAATATAAACATGTGGACTCAACATGGTCCACACATTTTCTACACCAACCTTGCTTTATCAGGATTTTGTTTCCTTTTTCCTCTCTCTTTTTTTCATTTCATTTTCTAACTTTTTTGGACCGTGTCTAAAGGATCAAAAAAATTGTCAATCACAACGACTAATATGGAAAATAATACCCCACAAAATAATTCTATGTACAACCAGTCAGTCTTGATAGGTCGGTCGGCTCGAGACATGACAAATTCACTCTCTTCTAGATCGAGTGTCGAAAAAACAAAAATTGGAGCTGATGTAGATTAATTGATGAATCCAATGTATGAACCTACTGCCGGACCAAAAATTAACATGGATTAATCTTTGTTAACTTGTCTAATCCTCACGGGCTAGGTTTCATTGCTATGATGGTTAGTGAGAAAATGAACTTGTATTGTGAAATGACTCAAATGAATTTCAGCAACACTCTTTTTTTTTTTTTTTTTTTTGGGTGCTGGGGAGGGCTAATGTCAACATATTCTCCTGTCTTGAACTTTCGAATATCAATTATTAGAGGTCTCTATCTGTTGCATAGATAGTTTGGTTACGTTGTTGTTGAATTTCTTAACATTATTAATTATTTTTGTTTCATCTTCAATGGGTTTAATCAAGATCATGGAATTTTATGGATTGGATGGGTTTGTTTTCACACCCAAACTTGTTTAGTAGTGCGATTGCGGTTGTTTTTCGAGTGTTTTTTACTTGGAAATATATCAAAATAATATTTCTTTTTATTTTTTAAAAATTATTTTTGATATTAGTACATTAAAATAATCTAAAAACATCGAAAAAATATTAATAATAATTATAATAATCTAGAGCTAATAATTTTTTAAATCTTAAAGAAAAAAATAAAAAAATCTTAAATCTTTCTTTAAAATACTTTTGAAATGTAAAATAAACATGACCTTAAACACCATCCATGCAGTGCTTCATAATGATTAATCATGGAGCAAGAAGACAATCAAAATTACTCTTTGTTCTATTTGCAACAGTCACGAGCATAGCAACAATTTTCATTTATTTTAATCTCCTTCACGGCTCGTAGATTATAATAATCTAGAGCTAATAATTTTTTATTTTTTTAAAAAATTCATTTTCAATAGTTTAGAGTTGTCTTAGCGTTTTAAAAAATGTCTAATATAATTTATAAAAATCTCAAAAAAAAATATTGTTTAATGCTACAAATGTCCAGGTAATTAACAACGATAAAAAATGAAAGACAGGATTGTTTGCAAGTGCTTGAAATTATTGAAATCAAGCACATGATGTGGGTGTGGTAATGGAGAAGAAACGATTGATGACAGGATTTTTGTAGATAACAATTATATAATATTGTTAGTGTAAACAATTAATGGTGTTTAATACTAATTAATAATTTGCAATGATGGATTATGAATCTATTAAATTATTTATTAAACAACATTAACTTAGTACCCATCATCATGTGTATGTAAGGCTATGTCACCAATACAAAGCATTATTGGTCTATAAACCTTTATACCAATATTCTGCTCGTGGGATTTATGGGTCTTATTTTTTTATTATTATGATCGTGATTTATTTATTTTTTATACCAAACACGAGCCCTAATTGGTCGAGTCCTGGCATTGTTTGCTTTCATGTTCCTAGCATCTACACCTACACAAATATTCATGGAAATTTAGGGTATTTTATGATGAACAAGGAGTTATTAATTTTAATATTAGTTGGGTTGTAACATTTGGTGGTGAGTTGCAACTCTTGTGGCAATAAAAAAAAAAAAGGAAAATTATAAAATCAAGGGAAAAGTATTTTTCAATACCCTGTCCTCGTTAATTGTTCAATTTCATCTTGTGCAAAACAATTTATTAAAATATTGCTCAAGACCCACTTGGGAAACTTGTATTAAGATTAAGAGTATGTTTGTTAGTGTTATTGCGGTTGTTTTTAAAATAACTTTTCATGCCGAAATGTATGCTCCAATGATTTTTTTTATTTTTAAAAAATTATTTTTGACATTAACACATCAAAACGATCCAAAACATATTAAATTTTTATAAAAAAATTAAATCTTTAAGAAATACGATTTGCACCGCGTTCCTGACGCTTCTAAATCGATCGTAGTTATGCATCCAATAGAATTTTTCAATTCAATAAAGTTAAAAAAGAATATAAACAGAGCATGATTAATCAAATTTAATAATTTATTTATTAATAATATATAGTAAAATAAAAATTATTAAACTCGATCTGTTTCGAGGTCAATAAATTAAGAAAAAACATGTGAAGATTAATCAATTATACATTAATTTATCATACAACAATACGGTTGAATAACCAAGATGAACACATAAATGCATTGAGGAATTTTGCCTAAAATCAAAAGGCAAGTGATCCCTAAGTTCTTACTAGGCTAGTGTGCATATCAGGAAAAGTTTTATGGTTCATATATATCTACACCTTTTCTTTCGGATCCTGAGTTAATTAATTACTAATCACCGCCCAAATAAATGTGATTTGAGAAAGAACCAAATCCTAGTTGAAACAATTCTTGTCGTGATTAAAAGGTTCTTATCTTATCTAATTGATTTGTGAGAGCTGTTCACCATCAATTGTGAAGTAACATCAACATAATTATTTTATTTTTTCATGGAAGGCTTAGGATGCCCTTAAGTTTGAAGATATGTGTCTTGTTCTTGTATGTATGCTACAATTGAACTTAATTTCGTGGTTAATGCATGCTAGCAAGTGCCCAAGATCATTGACCATGTTGTGTAAATTACAATAAAAAAAATATCAATGCATGCTTTTGGGCTCAGTATGTTTTGATGTCCTGTTTATTTTTGTGTTTTAAAATTTTTAATTTTTTTGTTTTAAATTAATATTGTTTTGGTATCTTTAAATCATTTTGATGCGCCGATATCAAAAATTATTTTTAAAAAATAAAAAATATATTATTTTAATATATTTCTAAATAAAAAAACACTTTAAAAAACAACCGCAACCATACTCCAAAACACTTTAAAAAACACTTTAAAAAACAAGCATGCATTGCTAGCAAGTGCCCAAGATCATTGACCATGTTGTTTAAATTATGATAAAAAATGCATTGAAAAATCGAATTTTGTATCAATGCATACTTTTGGTCTCTATGTCTTTAGTCATGTTTGTTTCCGTATTTAAAAAGCATTTTTTTATAAAAATTAATTTTTTTATTTTTTTTTACTTTAAATTAATATTTTTTAGTATTTTTAAATTATTTTGATGCGTTAATATAAATAATTATTTAAAAATAAATAAAAAATATTATTTTAATATATTTTTAAATAAAAAATATTTTGAAAAACAATTACAACCATTCTCCAAAAAATATTAGAGGATTTGACTTATAATAAGCAAGTTCTTGTGTACACGTCCATTTTTTAGCCATTAAAATTAAAAACTCTCACGAACATCGTCTTTAATTGTTAAGAGATTCAGTAAAGAGATAATTATGTATATGGAAACATGTTTGCATCATGGGTGACCTGTTAATTTGGAATTTAATCCAGGCATTTAAGTTAAATTGAGATTGATCTAGTAAAACACATGGGTGACTCGGCAGGTTAACTTCATGTTTTTTTAATTCAAAATAATAATGTTTTATTTAAAAAAAAATAATAACCATGATGAAATCTATTTTTAAAATTTTTATTTATGTACAATAAATTGAACATGAACCAGGATAAAATCTTAAATTTATATGTCATGCAAGATTTTTTAGAAGATTTTAAGAATATATTTCTCATTAATTAGATACAATAAAATAAATAAATTATTTGGAAAACTAGACTTGAAATTCAAATTAAAAAAATATTCCCCCACATCAATGAACATATAAAACCTGTCAGTATATACTCCATTTTCATTAATTCATGAAAAATTCAACAATATATTAAATACGCCTGGCATTGAAAAAATATAAAAAATAATATCTTTTCAAGTAAATATATTTTTAAAATATAGTCAAACACAGTTTAATACTGTAGATTAAACAGTGAATACCTTGATAAATACATCACAATAAATTGCTTTCGAAGACTCATCGGCAAGGAAAAAGTTAACGTGAAAACAAATGTCGAGCACGTGGAAAGAAATCAGGCAGCCTTAGTTTAGTTTCTCGGGCAATCCATCATCTTCTTCATTGAAGCTAGAGAAGCATGCACAGCTCCACTCTTCGACATGTACACAATTACCTCTCCGTACTCCTCTTGCCTACCCTATCACCATGCACCCTCCAATCAGGGTCAAGGGGGCCCAGCACACCAAGCACTGATATCAGGCCCCACATGAAGCTTCATCTTAGCTGGATGGCACAGATGAGAGGACATCATCACATCAATGAAGGTATTTAGTGCTGTACAATGCGCTGTAGAACACATTAACGCATTTTCCTAGGCATGAAAGAAGAGAGCCGAGGAGCATGGCTTGTTTAGTAAGGTAGGTTTCCTTGGGAAGAAGAAGAAGACAGACAGCCTTCTGTGAATTTGTGTTCTCCTTTACCTTTACCACGTGGAGAAACACTACACTTGTAGTTAAGGATGTGTTTGGTAGGAAAAAGTTATGACATCTTTATTTTCCTCGCTGTTTCTCCGAATTTTCTTGGTAAGACTACTTTTATTTTCTCAATCTAAAAAAAAAAAATGCTTGATTAATTATTATTTTTTGTTTTTAAGGTGGATACTTATGGCTGGAAATATGGTGTTCTATGAAAATATAAATATAAATAGAGAATCTTAATATGACACGTAATTCAATGATTTTTTTTACGTGGGATGAAAATGTAATAAATACAACAAAAACTAGATAGTTGACACAGAATTTAATGATTTTATAATTTAAATTAAAAATCAAACAAAATTCTATTTGTGGAATGGAGGGAGCATAATTTTTCAAGCCACGTTACAAGACCTATTAGAAATTAATCATTACAAATTCCATAATCTAAAGCATTAATAATAGTGTCAAATGAGTGCATGCATACACAATAAATTCCATAATACAGGGAAATGATTTATGAAAATCTTTTAGTATTTAATTGAAAATACTAGTCAAAAGTAAAAACTCATAATTCATGCTTATCACTCATAAATTCAAGCAATGTATTTCACGAATTGATACAAATTTTAACTCAAAGTCTTTTAATTCTCCAATAATACAAATCTCATCACTCACTTATTATTATTATTATTATTATTATTATTATTATTATATAGTTGCATTTATAACTTCCATAGTTATTTAACCCGATTCAAAGTAAGATTCGGGTCATGAGTTGAGAGCTAAATCAGATCAATTTAATTTTTTTAAATGATTAAAACAATATTATTTTAATAAAATATTTGAAACAAATCAAAAAACTTTTTATTAGGTTTTACCTAGGAGGCCCGGGGCACTATCCAACCTAAATTTTTTATTAAATCATATTGGATTAATTTTTTTTTCATTAAACTTAAATTAATTCAAAACCCGAGTCAATTAAACAAGCCAATCTAAATTTAATACCTATGATAATTTCTTTAAATCCCTTGTAGCCCCACAATTTATCAAACCAGTCTAAATTTAATACCCATGATAATTTCTTTAAATCCCTCGTAGCCCCACCCACCCACCCACCCACCCACACACCCTAAGTCAACCTACCCAGAAATTCTTGCTCAATTTAAAAAAAATACCAAAAAATAAAATAGCATTAAATTTTTAATACTATATTTCCTAGCTTAAAAAATTGTCCTTCTTAGTTCTTTCCTCTATTAAAAAACCATCCAAACACATCCTTAACATGACCCTCCCTCCCTCCCTTTCTCTCTCTCTCAACTTTTATTGCTATAAAAAATCTCTCCCCCTCCTTCCCTCTCTCTCTCAACTTTTATTACTATAAAAAATCACTCTCTCTCCCACCTTTCCCTCTCTCTCTCTCTCTGAAATCAAGCAAACCAGAATAACTGAACCCCCCCCCCCCCCCTCTACATTTTCTCTCATAGTGCGAGTGTGTGTGTCTATCTCTAGAATTTCTCTCTCAAGAACTAGACAGTTTGTGTGTCTTACTGAGCAATGTAGAGTACAGCTTCTTTTTCCAACAATGGCCAAGTGTCACACCAACAACATAGGTTCTTTACTCCTCGACCACACCTCTACCACCGCCACCGCCACTGGAACCCACCATTCCCGTCTATGGACAGCCTTCTCCCGCAAAATTTTTGATGCTGTCAGCTGTGGTGGCAGCTCACGGTATCGCCATTACGAAGATGACATCCCCTCCTTCACCACCACCGCTACCAATGCCACCGCATGTGTTTCAAGAGAGAAACAGAACAAGACAACGCTTAGTGTTACTAATAATTCAAGAAAAGAAGAAAACGGGAATCAGCAAAACTTGAATGTTGAAGGAGAGAAAGGAAGAGTTAAAGCAAGAAATGGGAAATCAGAGAAGTTGTCAGATCTGTTGAGTATGGCGGAGGTGGAGAGTGAGAGTGAGACCAGGAAGAAAGTTGAGGTTTTGGAAGGGATGAAAAGGGTTGTTAGAGAATTGCAAGTTGATGAAGGAGTGAAGAGAAGAGAAGCTGCATGTAATGTAAGGTTGTTGTGTAAAGAAGATGGGAAAGCAAGAGTTACTCTTTCTATGTTAGGAGCTATTCCTCCTCTTGTTGGAATGCTTGATTTGGAGGACTTTGAGTGTCAAATCGATGCTCTTTATGCTTTGCTTAATCTTGGGATCGGAAATGATGTGTGAGTATCCCCATTTTTTTGGTCTTTTTTTCAAGATTAATGATTGTCTTTTTCAAAGTTAGATTTTGTGCTCTCAAATTTTGTAAGTAATTTGGGGTTTCCATGGTTTATTTGATGTCAATTGAGGTCTCTTGAAGTGGGATTTTGGCTTTCTCAATTTGTGATTTTGTTTCAAGGAGAAGATGCTTTCTGTGTTTTGATTGATTTTGATGAGTAAAGGTTTTTCGTTTTTTGGTTTTGGATTTCTATGGTTGATTTGATGTTAATTCGAAGTCCTTTTCTGATAGCATTCTCAGTTTGTACATTTTTTTGTTTTGATTGATTTTTTTTTTTTTTATGTTCTGGCTCCTAATTTGATAAAAGGAGAAGTCTTTTTCTATGTTCTGGATGTGTTAAAGAATAATTTGAAGTCGCTGTTTCCTTTAGTTATACATGACTGAATTACGTGGATTAATTTGCTTTTTAGATCAAGAATGTAGTGTCATTTTCTTGTATTTGTTGTTTTCTGTTTTTTTTTTTAATTATTATTAACATGTTATATGATTTGATTTTGACAAGTCATCTTCCATGTTATTTTCTTGAACAGTTTTTGCATTTAATTTTACACTAATGTGGACTAAATATGGTTCTGTTAACAAAATTTTGCAGGAACAAAGCTGCCATTGTTAAAGCAGGAGCTGTTCACAAGATGCTAAAGATCATAGAATCTCCAAATGCTGCAAATCCATCTGTATCTGAAGCGATTGTGGCGAATTTTCTTGGGTTGAGTGCATTGGATTCGAATAAACCGATCATCGGCTCTTCGGGTGCAATCCCCTTCTTGGTGAATTCCCTCAAGGATTTGGATCACAAAAATAGGTCCCAAGCACAACAAGATGCTCTTAGAGCTCTGTACAATCTTTCGATATCCCCATCAAACATCTCATTTATTCTAGAAACAGATTTGATCTCATTTCTGATGGGTTCGCTGGGAGACATGGAAGTAAGTGAAAGAGTTCTTTCAATTTTGAGCAATGCAGTATCAACCCCGGAAGGTAGAAAGGCAATTAGCGCCATGCCAGATGCTTTCCCTATTTTGGTTGATGTCTTGAATTGGACCGACTCACCAGGTTGCCAAGAGAAGGCATCTTACATATTGATGGTGATGGCACACAAAGCATATGGAGATAGACAGGCCATGATTGAGGCAGGAATCGTATCATCCTTGCTTGAATTAACGCTTTTGGGTAGTACTTTGGCGCAGAAGAGGGCTTCAAGGATCTTGGAATGTTTGAGGGTTGATAAAGGGAAACAAGTTTCGGGGAATTATGGTGGCAATATGGGTGCAGCAGTGTCTGCTCCTATTTACGGAACTCCATCATCTTCTTCAAACCCCAACCTCGTTTCAAAGGAGTGTCTAGAGGAGACAGAAGATATGATGAGCGAGGAAAAGAAAGCTGTGAAACAATTAGTCCAGCAGAGTTTGCAGAACAATATGAGGAGAATCGTTAAGAGGGCCAATTTGCCGCAAGATTTTGTTCCATCAGAACATTTCAAGTCCCTCACATCAAGTTCAACATCCAAGAGTTTACCATTTTGAGGACATTGGATCAATCACAAGGATTGAAGAGGTGCAACTTGAAGTTAGTGTTTCTTTTCATTATCTTAAAACCTTCCATTCTCCTAGTGGCAATAGTAATGTATGAAATACCACCATATGTTGAAATTTACTATATAGTTAATCAGAAACTTAGTAAAAAAGTTCAGTTTATGGTGCTTGGATGAGTTACAAATCCTTCCATTGAGATCTACTTTGACTTTTAAGTCTGTTTGCAGAATGCTTGTGATATAATAATTAAAAACAACCATGAAATGGTGAGATCTTTTTCCTACAGTTGCTTCCTGTCAGTAGCATAGCATGACCCGGAAATTTGGAAAAATCAGAGGGATGATTTTGTCATTGCCTGCTAGATAGACATTGTTATGGAGAATCCCCACAATCAAGGGGGGTCATTTTCAACCCTTGCAGTACATTTTTGTCCACCCTTCTGGCCCCTTGCCCTTATTTTTATATTCCCACCATGTTACATCTGTCTTGAAAGAGGGGTCAGTGATATTCTTTTGCACATATTTATGGACTGGCTATTCACTGCCTATTCGAATCTGTCATCTTGTTAATCAGTAATGTTTTTCTATTCAAGCTCTAAACAAGAATCTTTGGACTACAGAATTGATTGAATTTTTTACTTCTTGTTGTGAGATCTTGGAGAGTAATCCCTTCTTTCATTTGATTAGTATTTTTCACTTGCTGCACAACATGTGCATTGACCTGGTTTGCTGATATATTTTACAGGCCAGCAGAGGAAGAAGAATCTGAGATTAGCTGTACTGCGTGTAGCACCTGTGCAACTTTGCTCCCCACAAGGTTCATATTTTACATCATATTGCATGGTGGGGTATGGTCATTTTGTAATCTTTTATGCTATACCTTATCATTTCCCTGTCCTGCAGCTTTTCTTGTTAGCCTGCTTTGTTGTAAATATATTCTGCTGTAATATTAGCACTTATCTGTACAATCTTGGGTAACTTCTTCTATGTATGCAAGCACTTACAGCTCCATTTGCGTCCGCAGCAAGTGAGTTGAAACTTCGAACTGAATTTTTCTCATAAACCCATAAAATTCTAGGAACTGCCGATGTCCATAGGCCGGATGTGATGGACATCGACGGCGGATTAGATTTGGGGTCCATCCTATGGAGTGCTTTGCATCATTATGAAATTATTGTCTCCAGTTACACCTCTTGCAACCTGATTACACATTGGAAAAAAGTTCACATTTGGCACGCTTCTTTTTCCTGATTTATAGTCATCAATGAAAGTTATTGGAAGCAGTAGCTTGTTGGTGAATGAATCAAGGGCAATTAATTCCGTTTTTTCTTATATGACGCTGACAGCTGAGGAGATGGTAGATCATAAACTATGTTGTGCATCTCCATAATTTGGGCAGGGGTCCATTTTCTTAATGGTAAAAGAGCCAGAGGATGCGTTGCTGGAGAAGATGGAGACAATAAACTACATTAGGTGTGTAGCCAATACAGTTTATGGGAAAAAGGACCGCTACTTGTAGTGTAGCTCACCTCTTATGAGGTGGTCAATTTTAGGAAAGCTGCTGCTGCATCCACTGAATACTAGAGGTCTAGCTACTATAACGATCCCTTTATAACTGAGAAAGATACAGGGGATTGTTGAGAGTTATGGTGGGCAGGTTTGTGAGTGAGTTCTAGTCGTATATTTACTGCTGCCTGCCTCAACAGGTAGATTTGCAGCTTCTTATGATTTATCTCAACAACTGGCCGGAAGAATTAAATGCCACTATACTCCATCCGCCATTAAATTATTTTACAGATTTAAATAAATTAGGGTAGATCTCCAAGAAATAACTCTTTTCCTTCTCTTACAGACATGAATCCCTTGCCTATACAGCAGTAAATTAGGCTATGACAAAAAGAAAAGACTCCACAAGTGAAGGGAATCCCCAAAAAATAAAAGAGTAAAGGGGGAGTGGGGCTAGTTGCTTTCTTCACTCATCGGTGACCACTCTGACAAAAAGATGACTTTGCCCTAATCATGAAAAAAAGGGTGAAAAAGATGAACTTGCTCTGCTTAGTGCTTTTGGGGTATGGGAAGTCTGGTGATTAAGCTGGTCAAATGCAATGCAAGCAGCGTTGGAGCAGTAGGATGCCGTCTGGCCTACCATGGAGTCTTTTAGCATCCTAGCAAATAAAAGAGCCCATCCTCTTAAATTGATGTTTCTAACTTCTTCCAACTAGAAGGTTCTGCAATCTGACAACAAATGTCCTGGCATTGGTTATGTAAACTTATAATCAAAAGAAAAAACAAAATATAGGAAGATTCATTGCTCACTTTCAAAAAAAAAAAATTGATTTTTTTTTTAAATTGAATTTTTTATGGTTTTAGATTGTTTTGAAGTGTTGATATTAAAAATAAATTTTAAAAATAAAAAAATATTATTTTGATACATTTTTTAATAAAAAACACTTTAAAAAGCAACTGCTGTCATAATATTAAAGTGTACTTTGATTAAGCTTAGTTGTGTTGGGGTGATATTTGAAAGTGTTTGATTAATTAATAAACACTATAATTTTATATATGTTTCACTAAAAACTCTTTTGAAATATTGGTTTTAAAAAACTATAATTTGTAACTTTTTAAAACTTATTTTTTCAATTCGCAACAACAAAAACACTATAATTGTTAAGGTAGTGTTTGAGATTGTAGTAGTTGTTGTTTTTTAAAGTGTTTTTTGCTTGTAAATACATTAAAATAATATTTTTTTAAAACAAATATTTTCAACATTAACACATCAAAACAATCCAAAATCATAAAAATAATAATTTAAAGCAAAAGAAAAATTCAAAAATTTTAAAAAACGCTTTTTAAATAATAAAAAAATATGTTCTAAATACAACTTGTCTCAGCAAGTTAACTCAGAAAATTCACGATACGGAGTTGGACTTGAGCTGAATTTGGTTCATCCAAATAAATTTTTAATGACTTAATTAACTCGGTTAAATCCATATGATAACACCAAATATATATATATATCCATTACACCAAAGTCTTGCAGCTATGAAAAACACCTTCCCTTCCAAGCCAACAAGGGTTTAACCACTAGCAGCCAGTTAACCTGGTCATGTATTTCAACCATTGAATTTGTGGGATTTGATGGTGTTCATTAATGATATGTGTATTTTTTTTATTTTAAAAGTGTTTTTTTTAATTATTTTGTTAGTTTAAAATTAATATTTTTTTGGTATTTTTAGATTATTTTGATTTGCTAATATTAAAAATTATTTTTAAAATTAAAAAATATTATTTTAATCAATTTTCAAATAAAAAATATTTTTTAAAAAACTAAATATCACACTACTTCCATGTATTATAATGCAATAATGTCCATGACTTTAGCAAGAGATCATAAATCAAGACAGTCCAGTGAGCAAGGACGGTTGTCCTTGCAGAGAGCATACCCCATATTATATGGGGTCCTCCCCGCTCCTCCTAGTGAAATATGATCTGTCAATTTGCTGATCAAACCGTCCGATTTGGTGGGCCTCGAAATGCTTAGATCAAGGAGAGAGAGATTGGTAGCTTTCAGGCCACGGTCTGCATTTCAAGGGTGGTTGCATCACCGTCCCACAGCAGAGCATTCTGTATCAAACTGTCAATGCTCCTGTCTGCCACCGACAGGCATTAACTTTCTATATATATACATTTAATTTAAATACTTGTTTCGCTTTAAAAAAATATTTTTAATTAAATAATACATTTTTATTTTCAATCTTATTTTTAAAGCCTTTCTCATTCAATCTTCCAAACTTCTCTAATTTTCCAATCCAAACAAGCTTGATCTAGTATCTGCAAGACTTAAACTCCACCTAATTTATTAAAAAAAAAACTTGTAATGTGATATTAAAATTTATTTTTTTATGGTTTTTTTCTTAATAAATGAGGTTAGGTTTGAGTCTCGTCCAGGTGTGTGTTCATTAATTTAGATAAAATATCTAATAACGATAAAAAAAAAATGTAAGAACAAATTGGGGTAATTCTTCTTTTTACCTCATGGTCATTTTTTAAATAAAATGTAAGGGTAATAATAGCCAAGAACATGGGAATATCAAGCTGCTACTAATATATATATATATATATATATATATATATATATATATATATATATATATATATCACCATTACAGCATGGCATGCCCAGCAAAAGTATCATAAATCAAGTTCTTGGATAACAGGAAAAGAACAAGAAACAATCTTATGCTCATGGATTGACATGGGTCTAACTTCAACACCAATCTTTTAAACATTAAAACTCAAAAAAGCAAGCATGATGCAAAGATTTTCACTAGGCAAAAGGCCCCAGCTTCACAAGGTGAAATGGTGTGGTGATTGGTCCATCAACAAGTAATAGCAGATTTGCTTCGTGTAAACATGCACGCCCACCCATTCACAAAGGGCTCAAGCAGATCCCATGTATCCATATTTGGGATGGGGGCATCACTGTATTGGGCATTTTTACTTCCCAGACAAGCTTGAATCAGTGTAGATGGCACGCGCAAATTAAGATCTTTGGAAATGTACCTCAAGCTCTACTAAATCGTAAATTGCAATTCTTCTACTTTAGCATTACCTCCTTAATCTGTAAATTTCAAAGGCATTTAAATTGCTTGTGTATTCAGAAACAAATTAAAAAAAAGAAGAAGCTAAATTAGTGTTTCTTCAGATACAAAAGGTTTCATGCTTTCATACAAAGCATATTTAATCAGTTTTTGGTGTCGTATATATCCTCATTTAATGGAACATCTACAGCTAATGAAAGAACAGGCACCAGCCACCAATGATATCAAGACCCAGGTTGTTGTTTTTGCAATGCCAATCCATAAGCATGTTTACTTGCTTTCAGTAACAGGGAGGTATATGCCTTCTGCTGCCAGCCAAACATTGTCAGCACGCTTTTCTCGGACACCGCACACCTATATAAGCACATAGATCAGGAAGTATACAAAAGAATTAAGCACGAAAACTTGAAAAAGAAGCATGATCTCTGTAAGATGTCCTCTGCTGCCGAAAAACAAAACACCACTATGAGTATCTGCCAAAGTTTATTTCTCCTTTTTCATAGATAAATTAGTCACCACCCCAAGAAGCCCGCTAGGATTTTAGTTCAGTCAAGTTAACCAAACACGCATGGTTCCAGGGCTGTTGTAGGGAAAAAAAATAACAGCTAGGTGCAAACTTAAAGTCTCTAAAGACAAGCTTCAAAAATGTTACTAGTGCTATCTGCAATGCTTTTTATTACCTCCTGCTGCCCCCCAGCAATTCGTTGGTATCTCTTGTCATGACTATGCAAGTAGCCATTGGTGTCAACATGGTGAAGACGAATCCTTTGGTCTTGCTTCCATGTCTTTCCACTCCCTTCAATCATAAGCCTGGAAAAGGAAGGTAGCATGAGTTTCCAGACAAAGAAGTTCAAGGCATAAGAAAAACTTGAAAGAATGTTATATAAGTTCACCTCCAGTAATCTCCGGTATCAGATTCATTCTCTCCCCCAAAGCAACTAACCTACACCAAGCAAAGTGAGTGGATTGTGTCATTCATACAATATACATGTTTAACAGTCCATTAAGTTATTCTATGGTCACTGAAGTAAAATTACCATTACACAACACAGTGATTAACATCAATACTTCTTCATTAAGCCATTTAACTACAGAATATTCAATGCGTTTTTCCCCTCAGGACAGAAACTGAAAGTCAATGTGAGTGTTCAGGCTAATGAAATCTTTCATCTGAAAAGGCAGTGATATTCCCCGTAAAACAGGGGCCTCCACAATCAACTAATCTCTGATATCAAATCATTTCCATACTTTCATTTAGTAGATATGTGCATAATGAACTGTAATATCCAATGCCATTATTATATATAAGTTTGGCTATTCAGATTCAACAGTCCATGAAAGGCAATAGATACAGATGCAGAACAGTTAAACCCATACTAACCTCTAGGTTGCCAGAGATTGGGGATGCATGCAAATGACTGTGCAGCCACTTCCTAGTCTTCATGTGTTGCAAACGGATAATTGTCCCAGTTTTAATGGAGTCACCTTGTTTAGCATTTGTCCCTGGCTGAGGCCTAACAATCTACAAAACAGAACTTCCATCTCATCAAATACAACAACAGAACATCCAATCATCCATCCACGGTTTACCAACCAAAATAAAAAAAAAAAGGTTTTGCCATCTCCACACCAAAAGGCCATTCTACAATCATTTTTTGGTAAAGTAACAAAACTACCCTTTTTATTCTGTAAAAATTCAAAAATGTTACTTGAAAATTAAAGGTCAACTGTGTCTTTGTATTCGCTAATAAATGATGTATGGGATTCTTTTCACTGTCCGAAAATTGCCACAATGAAAATGCCATTAAGCAAGCACAAGTTTCACCAGCACGAACCAAATTTCTCAGTATTACTATCATAACCTCATGAGTAGCAGAAAACTATTTTTATAAAACTAAAAGCTTGCACAAATCCAAATACCTATTCAAGAAAGCTAAAGATGTAAGATTGAGACACGAAACTATACATTTTGAACTACTTTCAATCACTAATTACTTCCAAATACAAAAACGTTATAAAAAACTCATAGCCCATACCATAGTAGCCCAAGTAAATGAAAATTAAAGCACACAAAACAAAACAAAGAGCCCAAATACGGAGAGACATGTAGAGTTACATACCCAATAGCTATTAGCATCGTCAACATTAGGAAACCCAGTAACAGATTGCTGCCCACTTCCAGACCCATATGGCACATCATGTGAATGCAGTCGATACTTCGTCCTCTCGTGCATCAGCTTAACAACACTCCCATAAGTAATCTAAAACAAACCAAAAATTCATTAGGACCCCAACTTTATTCGAAACCTCAATTTCAGTTCCTAAACAATTTAATTTCCCGGATTGGGTACCAAAAGGTTTCAAAAAACTCTTAGTTCGTGATCTGAATATGAACCCATTAAACATTATTCCTCAAAATTAAGCTCAAATTAGTTTCTCTCTCAGCTCATCTATTTTCTCAATTAGGGACTCATTTGAAATTTGCTCAAAATTAAAAAGAAGCAAAATAACTAATCTGACCTCGGGACCGGAATCAGAGGCGGCGGAGGCAGGGGAGAAGGAAGCGCCGTCAAGATCAAGATTGAGGAAGAGGAAGATAGAGAGACCGAAGAAAGCAAGAGCCATGACGAAGAGTAGAGCAATGAACCAGTTTTGTTGCCAGAAAGGGATTAGTGTTTCTCTGTACACGATTCTAGTTGCAGTCGGCTGTGATCGTGATTGTGATGATGAAGATGATGAAGAGGGTTTTCTTCTCGAGAGGGATTGCTGGCCAGAGGAAGCCACGGTGATTGATCAGATTTAGAGATTTCTTTTTTATTTTGGTTTTTTTTTTATGGACACGGGGATGAGATGCAGAGAAAGGAAGGAGGGGAAGGAGGGGGAGGGGAGTTAACTGCGTTTAGTGACATGCGTTGAGCCAATGGGAAGATGACAGGTGGAGTCTTGGTGATGTGGAGAGCTGGTATTGGGTGGAACTGGCCATTGACTTGGAAGTTGGAACTTCACTTAAATTTGGATTTGTTAAAAAAAAAGAGCTTAGAAATTTAAAAATTTTAACAAAATAATACAAGTTAAAGTTAAATTATTTTAATAAAATGACATATTTTTATATTATTAAAAAAAATATTTGTTTATAAAATGCATCGTGTAATATATAATGAAAAATATATATATTTCATGAGATACAAGACGCGACATATTTTTAAGAATATTTAAAAATGTGAAAGTATTATTTTTTAAAGTAATTTTTTGTTTAAAAATATAATAAAAAAATTATTTTTAATATTAATATATTAAAATAATTAAAAAATTAAATTTTTTCTGTAAAATGAAACGGTATATTAAATCAACGTCCTTAAACTTAGCTATTTCCAGTCACGGCAAAGTAATTGTCGCGTTTAAATAAAGCGAGAAATGTTAAATTGATTTAGTAAATAAATAAGTTTAAAGGCTACTCTATCTTTATTCTTTCCTTCCTTTCCTTCCTTTCCTTCTCCTTGCTCTGGTATTCTTTATTGGTGTGTGTAGCAGTTGACAGAGCCTACGCAAATCGGTGAAAAGGCAATGCCCACCGGTCACCACCACCACCACCAACCACTCACGCAAAAACCATGAACTAAAAGAGAAACCCATCAAAGACAAGCACAGTAAGAACTGATGCATGTCTCTCAGTGACACAGCACTTGGGTGCATCCAAAGCACATGAAAGGCCAAACCCATGGTTTTTGGACTTTTTTATATCAAACCAGTGGCTTTCTGTACCTGCTTTGTTGAAGAGAAAGAGCATGTTCCTCTCTCCCCTCCCCCCCTCTCCTCTCCCGAGCTGGATAGAGGAGGCCAATCTTGTAACCAAAGACAAAGAAAACCAAAAGTCAAAGTAGCTCCAAGTCTCCAGTGAAAGGCAAACGGTAATTGATGTAAAGAAAAAAAAAGATCGAATGCGAGAAATTTGTGAATTTATCATGTAAACCTAGATAAGAACCATTCAGGATAGGTTTTTTATGGCATTCATAATCATCGTATCTATCATTTCACCTACTGAATACCTTACCCAACGCCAATTTTATACACACTCCGCACTCGGCTCTGGCCTTACTTGGATTGACAGTGGCGTGCAGATTCCACAAGGTTTTGCAGGCTAGCTATCCCACAATTCAACTATCCTGTCACCCTTGCTGTGTAGAGAATTGCTCTTGCACCACTTACTGGAAACTCCCTTGTGCTTAAACCTCCAATCCAGGTAGAAATCTAACCCCCGATGATCCCCAAATTCTGTCTCTCATTGCATATAAGTTGAATAAGAAGCGTTATTCCACTTGAAAGGACATGTATGTATGCTCACATAACAGCTTTTGCTGGTCAAATTAAGTCTACGCCCCTATAATTTCTAGCAGGGTGCTGTAGCTTGCCCTTCTCATGCTTCATTCCTTTCACTTGGCTGGTTTTCACAAGGGTCTTATTAATTAGCTGTGTTAATGGAAAGGGTTCAGCAGCTGGTGACTTCCTCGCTAGCTATACATGATCCCGAAGTTTACTTTATTGAAGGATTGGCCATGGATGCCAGGTAAAAGGAGCAACGTTCTGTAATTAAAGAGTACAAGAGTGAGGGCACCTTATGTGACCATTGTTGTTGGATAGCATCATCCGGCTCGATATGGTGATAATTGGAGCAGCTTTTGGTGCAGTTTCACCACTCATCATGACAAACTCTATCAAAGAATGAATCCACCGTGGCAATGCTAGCAATTTTGGCCTTTAGGTATAAATAACACTGCCAGCCTTTTCTCATTCATTTTTCTACTATCATTCTCAAACGAGCATGTTTTTTTAAAAAAATATACATGATTTTTAATATAATGTCAGTTGAAATTTTACATCATGTTTTATAGGTCATTTTTTTTATATCAAAGAATTATCCTAGTCTAAAAATTTAAATTATTCGATAAAATCTCAAGAAATAGAAAAGGATGGTGAGATTCGAACTCGTGATTATTTTATCAACAAGTCTCTGATACTATATCAAATAATCATCTCAACTTAAAAATTTAAATTATTAAGTAAAGTTCTAATAATAGTTTTATATTACTCTCTAACATCTGATAAGATTAACTCGTAGTACCAGATACAATTATGCCTAAATTAAACTCTAGATATATTTCAGAATTTTATAGTTATTTTTAGATTTAGTTTTTTTTAATTGAGTTTTATAATTTTATTTGGTTTAAGTTAATTTGTTAAATAATTTTATATATTATCTTTCATCAAATCAACAAGTTAAGAATTATATATTGATATTTATAATTTATCAAATTGGAGTTCTCCCGACTCTCTATTTCCTCTTTGCAACTGCAATATAAAGATCTTGTGCATGAAGACATCGAGCTGCTGTGTAATTACTGCAGTGCATAGCGATTCTGATACGTGATACTATCGAGACAGGAACAGTGCAAATCAGTTCGCTCCAGCACGGCGGCTCGATCATTTTCCATGCCCGGTGAATTTTCCTTCCATTTTCAATATTTGAGGATTGATCATTTGCCCACTCGTTCTAGATTTCACATGCCACTCCACTGCCCAAAACACACCGAGGAGGAATTTATGAAGACATGCCTGAATCGAAGCTTGATTATCTACTCGCGGTAACTTGAACCACAAGAAAGAGTCTGCAATGGGAGCAAATTATCAAATCCATGGCAGAAACCACCGTTTACGATTTACGAGCATGATGATTCATCCAAGTGCTGTTTTTTATGTTGATTTGTCTGAATTTAAATTGGTTAATCGAACAACTAAAAATAACTAGAAAAATTCATAGATTTTGTCAAGATAATATTTTTTTCAATACAATTTAAAATTTAATTTGAACAAGATTCTATATTACAGATTTTTCAAGTGAACTCGCACGAGAGTACGAGAGAACCTTCAATGGATTGCATCTGTGAAGAATTGGTACAGTCCTCACCAAACTTCCTGTCCTCCTGTTTCGAGAGACTGTTTGCTGTGTTTGCTCGCTCTTGCATGTATATTAAATTACAAGAAAAATTATATTTGTTAATGCAATGAAATTAAATTTTTAAAAGAGAACTTGGCGTTTTCTGTAAAAAATTTTTTAAAAAAAATAGGCTCCATTAAATTCCAACGCATTCTTTTAAAACCCAGTGAGAAAAAAACAGCTTGAGTACCCAACTAAGAATTGGTTGGTTAATAGATTGAGGACAAATTCGAAGGAATTTCAAAAATTAAAACCGAATTTGGCTGATCATTTGAAATAGTGGTTGTATTTGTGTTTCTAAAAAATTTAATTTTTTTTATACATTTTAAATCATTTTAATGTGCTGATCTAAAAAATATTTTTTAAAAAATAAAAAATATTATTTTAATATATTTCGGTATAAAAAACACTAACAAACAATTATAATTATACTTCCAAATATGCCATAAATAAATTGTTGTTACTTGAGCCAACTTTTGTCCAATTATAGACAGATTATTTTTTTCCTGATAATTAACTGTAAAATAAGTTAGCAAATTATGATTTTTGAGAATTAACTGCCTCTCCAAGTTTTTGTTTTATTTTTTCTTAAAAAAATCTTAAAACAATATAAATTTTAGATTAATTCGTATTAATTCATTAAATTCATAACTTGTATCACTATAACAACATTGGCCAAATTAATTAAGCTTGCATAAGAAATAAGATTATTAATTTGTTTATTTGGAAGTGTGGTTGTGATTGTGGTTGTTTTTTAAAGTAATTTTTACTTAGAAATATATGAAAATAATATTTTTTATTTTTAAAAAATATTTTTGAAATCAGCACATTAAAATGATTTTAAAATATAAAAAAAATATTAATTTGAAGTAAATAAAATAAAAATAATTTTTTAAAAAAATATTTTTAAAATAAAAAAACAAAGAAAATTTCATGCGTAATACGTATACATGCCACAAAAGTCTGAAGAAATTCGTTATCATTATGGCCACAAATGGAAACAATGAAACATCATGGGCAATTGACTTGTAAGCCCGAAAAGGTTTCTATTATTTGCATGTCATGCTACAAAGGAATAAACGCTGCCAAAAAAGTTAAATAATCTATTTTACAGATCATACGTAATTAAACATGAAATTTTGGGTTCAATTGTGTTGTGTATATAACTGACAATATTCTTCGCATTTCTTGGATTCCATTAAAGGATAATTTTTTAAATTACTGCTTTAAATGTTTTATATTCCTATTATCATAATCCAACTAGTTTACATGATATATCTATTTCTGACTATTAATTTTTTTAATGATATATTTTGTTTCCTTTTTTAAGGTTACCATTTTTTCCTATTTTTTAAGATTACAATTAATAACACAATTTATTTTAATACTCATCCTACTTTATTTTCTATGTGTGATTTGTTTTTATAAAAAATAAAAATAAAATATAAAGTGATAAATCCTTTGAGCAAAGAGTGATTATTATCACGCGTGAGTTAATCGCGTCATTTATTAATTTTGAAGCATTAAATTAAAGTTGGTCGGTTTAGTTGTTATTAAAATCTATGAAAAATATCATCAACTTAGATATTGCATTAATTTTTATACATTTTATCTATCAACAATCCTTATTTATTTTTATTGATACATCTTATTTTTTTAATAAATTACACAATTTACTTATAAAAAAATACTCTAATGTAATCTTTCAGAATTTTTTATCATTGAATTTCAAACACATATCAGATAAATTTAGATTAGCATTGTAGAATTATAAACTATCTTGTAAGAAAAAAATTAAAAATAAAAAAATTGAAACACCACACATGAAAACTTATATGATTTTTCTTATTTCAGGCTGTGTTTGATTGCAGGAAAGTGAATTCAAGGAATTCACTTTCCTTGTTTTCCCATGTTTGACAACAATATGGAAAACTAGTCAATGAAAACTCAATTCCGGTCAACAAAGGAAACACAACTTCAACAAAGGAAAGTGTTTTTCTTTTGATAAGAACCGGAAAACACTTTCCTTTTTCTTTCATTGTACACATTTTTTTGCCACAATTATTATTTTATTTTGCTATATTTGTAGATGTACTTGTTTTATTTTGTTTTGATTAATTCATGATTAGTATTTAATTATATTTGTTACATATGGATAAATTTGAAAAAAAAAACTTATTTTAAGCTTTTAAAATTGAAAAAAATATAGTAATAGGTTTTACTTATATAAAAAATATTTCGCAAGCTTATTTCTATATAATATGATATGACATATATAGTTATATTTTACAAAATAAGCTATGTATGAATATATATTATAATAAAAAAAATTCATCATTATTTGCTGATTATATCAAATTTGATCCTCAAACTTTTGATTGCTATATATAATTTGTTTTGAATATTTATTTTTCAATTTCATCTCTTAAAATTTAATTTTTATATTAATTTTGGTCCTTATTTTTATAATTGCTATCTACTTTTTTCTTATCATTTTTTTATTGAAATTTTTTATCTATCAAATTTGGTCCTCATTCTTTTAATTTTTACTTATTTTATTTGAAATAATTTATGAAATGTTAATTATTATTATTTTAATTTCTTCACCTTTTATTTTTTTTAATTTTTTAGATTTGATCTCTATTATTTTGATTATTATTTATTTTATTTGAGATAATTTATGAAATTATATTTTTTTTCAATTTCATTCTCATTCAACTTTTTAATTTGTAAGATTTGTTTCTTATTATTTTAATAAACTTGAAAAAATAAAACATTAATAAGTTATTTTTGAGCTCATTTTCCATAACATAACCAAACACTGGAAAGTGTTTTTCAACTTATTTTCCATTACACTACCAAATATCGGAAAATACTTTCCTGAAATTCACTTTCCAAAAGGAAATTACTTTCCTGCAAACAAACGGGGCCTCAATTTCCTTGCAAAAAGAAAGGAAATTACCAAAAAAGTTTTTTTTTTTTTCATGAAGAAAAAGTAAAACAAAAATAAAAAAAATAAAAGCCATATACGTGGTGGTCCCCACAGAAGAGGACGGATTTGAAAGGAAAAAATAAATTAAAATTCACGAGCACACAAAAAATCCGATGCTTCTCCTTTTAAATAAATTATCTCTGACCCCAAAATAAATTAAAAATCCCTCTCTCCCTCTCTCTAAAAAAATCGAAACTTCCCCCCCTCTCTCTCTAAAAAACCCTAATTTCTCCCCGAAATCACACACTGTTTCAAAAACAAGAGAATCCAAATCTGATTTCTGAATCCTCATCTCTTTCTAGGGTTTCAATGGTGCGAGATTGAAGTAATTAGAGCTGTAGATTTCGAAAGATCTGTTTGTATTTAATTTTTAAATTTAATTCAATTTAAGTGTTTATTTATTAGAGAAAGAGATTAGTAATAATGGCGTCGAATAGTAGTGATAAAGAGCTTGAACAACAGTTACTGGAAGCTGGAAACAAGCTTCTTAACCCTCCTTCTTCTGTTGATGAGTTGCTCTCTCTTCTTGACGTAAGCCCTAAATTTTTATTTTGACTGTTGGATAATGTAAATTAATGCATGGCTTGGGTTTTGATTTTGTTTGTGAATGCATGACTTAGGTTTTGATTTTGTTGTAATGTGCTATTGATGCTTAAAGATTCCGTTTCTTTAAGAATGTGTTTTTTTTTTTTTAAATGCATGTGTGGATACTTGGTGTATTTGTGTGTGTTAATGGGAGTTTGTGGAAGCTAGAGAGTGGAATTGAGTGAAGAGTTTAGTGGTTTTTTGATGGGGTGGGAATTTTTGTAGTGAGTGATCCGAGACAAGGTTGTGAAGGTGGGTTTTGAAGTTTCAAAGTGGAAGAAAGGTTCGATTTTATAGGTTTTATGTATGGTATAGCATGTGTTTCGCGGGTGCGTTCGCTCACAATTTTGAATTGTGTGCGCGCGCGTGTGGGTTTTTTTTGAAAAAGGTCAATATTGGTGTTTGAGTTTGAGGCCATTGGGGATTGTGTAATTAGGTTATATGGTAGTTTGTCTGTTTTTGGGTATGTGTAAGTGCTAGATTCTGAGTTTCTAGCTTGGGATTATTTTGAATTTTGCATTTATAGCAATGACATCAGTATTAAGGTTAGAAGATTTGTCGGAAAGGTCTAATTAATTTATACCTTCTGTTTTTGTGATTGTGCTATATAGAAAGTGTGTACAACTATAAATAGTTAATGGTAGGATGGTTGTGCGGTGAGAAAATTTTATTATATAACCGCTGAACGGGAATATATCTATGATTCATTTATCGATAATCAAATTAATTGAAGCCAGAGATTGAGAAAGAGAAGAACACCTAAAAGACCGAATACCATATCGCCCAGTTGATTCGGTGGAAAGTTTTTATAGAGAATAATTGGTGGGATCAAGTAGGGTGTCTATTAATTTTTCTCCTTCCAAAAATGGAGATTATAGCTGTTGGATTTTCTGGTTTTCCAATTCAGGTGAGGGCATCCACATGTCTGATTTGCTGTTTGCACAGCATTTTTAGCTCTGTGATAATGATGTGTGAAACTGTGATAGTCATATGAAGTTAATTAGGGTTTGTGAAGCTGTGAATAGCGTCATCCTTCCAAATAAGCATAAAAGTCAATTAACATAAATTCTTTTTGTTAATGCTTGCCTTTTTCTGTACAGAACAAGAGGAGGGATGTTATATCTTTCCTTTTCATCTCTCTCGTAGTTAATTAATTTGGCAACTCTCTTTTAACTCTTCTGATGTACTTTGTGAAGCTTTGATAAAGTTTCAGTGAATTACTTTCTGCCCAAGGTTTTTAAATGGGCAGTATCCTTGACAAGTTTTTCTTCGGGAAGATTATTTCTTTCCAATATCATTGTTGTTACATTAAGTACACTTTATCCGTGGCCACCCCACCGATATGAATCTCATGATATAAAATTCAGGCATGGATGTTGAGCCTCTAGTGCATTCTTCAAGCATTCCGACCTTTCAAACAGTGGTTCACAAAAGTTTTATGTCCATATGCAGAATGTTTTCTTTCGTCTTGCTGTGTTTGTATAAAAGTTTTCTTTTCTCTTATCACCTCTGGTATGAAGCAGGTAGATAACCACCCATATCTATCATTGACATACATGTGTCTTCATGTCTTGTTCTCTATTACACTCTTAGCAACCCACTGCATGGTGTCCAAATGCCATTATGTTTGTGGAGTGGAATAGGAAGAATCAGTTTGAGATTATTTGACCTTTCTATAATATGATGAATTACTTGTAATGAAAATAGAGGTGTAATGAGCCTCTTGATTTTGCTTTGATACGCTGATGATCAAAATCTAAATTTCCTACATTTTATTTTATGATGAGATTTAAACAACTGAAGCTATTCGTTTGCTGATATCATTCTTCTTTCCTTGTGGGTAACTGTAGCAAGTTGAGAATTGTTTGTCAAAGGTGGAGCAGTCGCCTTTAAAATCAATGCAAAATGCACTTTCTCCTTCACAGAATGCTCTTGTCACCGATCAATTGTTCAGGCATTCTAACATTGACGTGAAAGTTGCTGTTGCCTCATGCATTAGTGAGATAACAAGAATAACTGCGCCAGATGCACCTTATGATGATGATCAAATGAAGGTCTGCAGTTTTGACATCTTTAATTTTTATTATCTTTAGAGATTGAGTAATATTGTTACCTTATCTTGACCACATGGTTTCTGTTTTTTTCTCTTCAATTTTGTTGGCATGTAGGAGGTATTTCAGCTGATTGTATCATCGTTCGAAAACCTAGATGACAAATCTAGCCAGTCATATGTCAAGAGGGCCTCAATTCTTGAAACTGTTGCGAAGGTTAGGTCATGTGTGGTGATGCTGGATCTTGAATGTGATGCACTGATAATTGAGATGTTCCAGCACTTCTTTAAGGCTATAAGGTATGGAGGAATATCTTCATTGGAAAGGTTACCCTCTGTTGTTTTTTGGTGGCTTCCTTTCATCTTTGTTGAGGTTTGGTTGCTTCCTTTTGCTACGGGCTCTGAAAATTACACTGAAGATTATATTGTTCGCAAGGATAGTAATGTGCAATTATATTTTTCCCTTTTTGTTGATTGTCTTGTGTCTCACATGCATGATCGTTGTGGGCTTGGCCGTGAGCTTTGGGTGACTTAGCATATTTAGAGATGGCATTGAAAAGGGCAGGCATTTGGCATTAATATCAGGATGACTTTTGTTCTTGCTGTTGAAATACAGGGAGCGTCGATGGTCTTGAGTTAATTCTTTGATTATTCAATCTCCAAAATGTATGATATGGTAATGTTGATGTTAGATTTTGTGATGAATTTCAACCCAGCATGGTTCTTGGCTGCTTTATGGAATGTGTAATGGGCTCAAACCTGTGCAATGGCAATATTATCTGCACAAGAAAACCTACACTGCTACTTAATTGAGCTTGATGCTTTCTTTTACATGTAATTCCAAAAGAGCATTTCTGGTGTGCTTTGTAAGGTTACATAATTCAGGGAAATGACAATATGTTGAATAGTGGGTGTTATAATTTTTAGGTTTTTTTTTCATTTATTTTGTTTTTCAGGGATCATCACCCAGAAGATGTCTTTTCATCAATGGAGACCATCATGTCCCTTGTCTTAGAAGAAAGTGAAGATATTTCTGTGGAATTACTGTCACTTCTACTAGCTAGTGTGAAAAAGGGGGATGAGGTGAACTATTTCTATCATTTCTATGGCCATAAGTATTCTAATTACTGTGAATGAATTAGCTGCTTTTACTATTTTGCAGGAAGTTCTACCTGTTGCTCGGAGGTTGGGTGAGGAAGTACTTGAAAGCTGTGCTGCGAAGGTTAAACCTTACCTTATACAGACTGTGAAGTCCTTGGGCGTATCTTTAGATGACTACAGTGACATTGTTGGTTCAATATGCCAAGAAATATCTGGTTCTGTTGATCAGAATAATGTCCATGCTGGTGATGAAAATAAGGTAAGCTTGTCATCCTACTAAAGCTAACATGGTTGTTATGGTACTGATTTAACAACTCATTTAATGATTTATTTTGTGTCGCCATCATTAAACTGTATTTGATATGTCAAGTGGCAACGCTGTCATTTTTCTGTACATGATTTAATTAATGAAGATTCTCAACCATTTTCCCTTTTGGTTCTATTGCTGAAAATGCCTTGATTGAATTGGCACATAATAGGAACCTTTCTTTTTGTGATTGGATGTCCCCAGTCTTTGTTGTACCTGGAGTCAAGCCCTAACTGTTGGTGCCATGAGAAGTCGTATCATAAGTGCTCGGTTTGAAGTTTTTGTTTGGTGTATTGCCTTGTATTTAAGATAGCAGTTGCTGAAAAATCATGACCTCTAGTAGAATGGACTGGTTCTCTGCCAGTACAGAATTGTACCCCTCAAGCAATTGGTTCATAATGTAACTTTGTGCACGTTGCTTCAACAAACATTTGATTTGGAAGTTCTCTGTATTTTTGTTCTGATTGTTATGTCAGCAGTTTATTTTGTATTGCATTTCAATAAAATTCCTGACTCAATGGTCTTTGGTTGATGCTGGCAGTTGTTTACTGGCACAACTTTTCTTCATGTGGCCTGAATTCCATTTCTCATAAAATGCCCATGACTTGCTGCAGGTTGAAGAGAGCAAGCCAGTTGGGCCATCATCCGATGCTGCTGCTTCTCAGGCATGACACTTTCCCTTCTAGATTTTGCCTTTTCATTTTATATTTATCTCTTTTTTTCATATTTTTCCAGGTCAATGAAGAGGAAACAACAGAAGTGGCAACTCCTGAACAAGCTGAACCTGCAAATGACAAATGTCCAAAGTCATCTGTGAGCAATGGTGTCACACAGATGGAGGAAGATGACTCCTTAGCAGATTCAGATTCCATGAAGAAGCAGGAGGATGATAACAAAACTGATCAGTTGAAAAGCATTGATTTGCCAAGTAATGCTGAACCTGATTTTTCAAATGCTGAAAGGGTAGTAGTAAATACAGAAAGTGAGGCAGAACAGACAAGCAAGAAGAGTGAGAAGTCTCCAACAAAATTGGCCGAGCCTTCAGAGAGTTCTCGTGTTGACTCTGAGAAGAAAGCTGAGGAACCCCCTGGCAATAAAATTCACAGCGAGGATGTTCCTGGTTCTCCTCATAAAGATCAACCTGTTGAGGAAGCAATATCTTCTGAGAATGTAAAAGAAACTGGCAGTCAGCCTCCCTCACCTAAGGCATTAGAGGGTGATTCTGTACCTGTTGCTTCCCCATCTGTTAGTGAAAACCTTCCTGATGGAAGTTTTTCCAAAAAGGGTGGACGAGCAAAGAAAAAAGAGAGCTTGAACAAACATTCTGCCCCATCTTCTGATGATGTACCAAACAAGTTATCTGATGGAACAAGTGGTTCAGAAGCAAAACTGCATAAATGCTCTGGAAAAGAGGCACCTGCTGGGACTTCCAGTGAGGATAAGACACCAATGAGGACAGATGCATCCAAGAAGGAAAGTGACACCACTGGTGAGCCAGAAGCAAAACCACTGAAGCAGTCATCTAAAAAGGTGGACACATTGAAGGAAAGCGACACCACTAATGAACCAGAGGCAAAAGCAAGGAAGCAGTCATCTAAAAAGGTGGATGCATCCAGGAAGGAAAGTGACATCAGTGGTGAACCAGAGGCTAAACTGCCGAAGCAGTCATCTAAAAAGGTGGATGCATCCAAGAAAGAAAGCAACACCACTGCTGAATTGGAGGCAAAATTGCAGAAGCATTCATCTAAAAAGGCGGACACATTGAAGGAAAGCGACACCACTAATGAACCAGAGGCAAAAGCAAGGAAGCAGTCATCTAAAAAGGTGGATGCATCCAGGAAGGAAAGTGACACCAGTGGTGAACCAGAGGCTAAACTGCCGAAACAGTCATCTAAAAAGGTGGACGCATCCAAGAAAGAAAGCAACACCACTGATGAATCGGAGGCAAAATCGCTGAAGCAGTCGTCTAAAAAAGTGGATGGAAGCAGCAACAACAACAATGATGGATCAACTTTAAAGCAATTCGAGGATAAGAAACGGCAGAGTCATGGAAAAGCTGTTTCTGAAAAGCATGTAACCAAAAGTTTGATGAAAGATGATGACAAAGTACTTACTTTCCTTTTCATACACTTTTGATTTTGCTGTTTGTTTGCTAAATCCACAAATCGATAAATTGTTTGTTGCTTTTATCATGATTTACATAGGAAAAGACCCATTCAACCAAGTCAGCTGCAAAATCAGCAAAAGAGGAACATCACTTAGAGGAGACCCCTGTGACTAGCACCAAGAGGAAGCGTGCTGCTGGTGATGAAAAAGTACGTGTTCTTTTTACCTATAGGCACACATATCCACAACAATTGATGCTTATCTGTTATTTTAATAGGTAACTTGTCAGGCAGGAGAGGTTTACTTACTCAACCATATATAGACTGCTGATGTGATGCTATTTTTAAAATACAGCATGTCCCCTATATTATTCCTTAATGTTCTGCTTTCTAGTGTTACCATGTATGATTGACAGCTGATATGGTTTGGATAAGAACACGCATCAGCTGTGTAACATGTGTTTCTCTTTTGGGTTCTGTTATTTCTGTATCTAAATGACCTTTGTGTATATTGCTTTGGCTTGGAGACTTGTGCTTTAAGATTATTTCTTAGAAGTGATTGTGGTGATTGTGGTGGCAGGCACCTGATATTAAAGAATTTGATGAAAATGTGGTTGGTTCAAAGGTTAAAGTATGGTGGCCAAAAGATCGCCAGTGAGTTCACACTCACCTCTTCTTGTTTTTCTAGTAACCTTTTCATAAGCTGTTGCTGAAGCTGATATTCATGCTACTATTGAACTGCAATTTATGTATACCTAGATGTGTGATACTTAAGACCCATCATTTTAAATAATGCTTTCATCATTCTTTCCAACCAGGCTGTTTTTCTTCATATTATAGCATTTATCATAATGCTGCTGAAGTTCATACTAATCAAGGGTATTTGTTCCGCCAAGCTATTCTCTCCATTCAGGACTATTCCTTGGGCTCCTTCCACCCCCTTCCCTTTCCCACCCCAAACACACACAATAGGCCTCTCCTTGTCACAAAAAAAAAAATTATTCCATTTTCAGATCTAATTTTCCTTTACTCATTTTCCATAACCACATACACCTGTCATTATGTTTATAAATTCAAATTCTTTGTGTATTATTTTCTTATGTTCCTTGTGTGATTTTGCAGATTTTATGAAGGTAAAATTGTATCTTTCGACTCGATTAAGAAGAAGCATAAGGTGTGACCTTAACTCGGTGCTTGATCTGGAGTTTGTTTATATACGTCAACATGTGCTTTGAATTTGGTTTCCTGCTTTTATTTGGGTCTCGTCTTTTTTCTGGAAGGATTGTTTTTGTTTCATAACCTTCTGGATCTGTATGTGTATACCTAGAGGTCTCTGTGCATTTTGACTAATTGAAAGAATAAAATGGTCTGTCTGTATGTGAATTAAATGCCATTTTATTTATGCAGGTCTTATATACTGATGGCGATGAAGAAATTTTAATTCTCAAAAGGCAAAAATTTGAGTTGATTGGTGATGACTCTGAGTCAGACAAGGTGAGTCACTACCTGAGTTGTCTCCTAGATTTTCTAGACGTTGTGCTGATACATTTAATTGACAGGAAGAAGCAGCAGATCACTTAAGTCCTGAGACCTCTTCTGAAACGTATGTGTTCTTTCTTGTTGTATATTGGCCTCTCAATTGACAATTGCATTACCTTTTAAACTTTTGATTGTTTTCCCCTTACTGCCCAAGTAAACCCTAAATGATATGAAGTAATGCAGTCCGTCCTCAGATCAGTGGCTTGTGTGATCTTAAATGGATATGCACTGATATGCTCTCATTTTTTATGATACGAAGCAGGACCCTGAAGAAGAGAATGAAAACAAATTCTGACAAGTCAACTAAGCAAGGAAAGGGGGATGATTCCTCAAAAAGGTTCAATATAATCCTTCTGAATGTATGCTAGTTTCATTTGCTGGATTTTTGATAAAATATTATTAAAATTTATAGGGGTAGTGGAGCTTCCTCCAGCAAATCCAAAAGTGCTGCAGCAAAATCTGGAGGAAAGTCAAAGGAAGTCAGTAAAACTGGTGGGAAATCCGTGGACGACTCTAAAGTTAAGAAATCGGATGATCATGGCAAAAACAAGGATCATACCCCTAAAAGTGGAAGTAAATCTGATGTTGCTTCCGAAACTGCCAGCAAATACAAAAATGATGACTTGGTGACATCCAAGGCTAGCAAGTCCAAAGAAGATGAGACAAGCACGCCCAAACCCTCCAAGTCCAAGCAAGAAACCCCGAAGACTGGCAAGTCCAGGCATGATCCCCCAAAGGTTTCCTCCTCTAATACCAAAGGTAAAGCCTCAAAAAGTGGTGGCAAATCTAATGTCAATGGCGCTGGTAAGTTGAAATCAAGCTCATCAAAGGTGAAAGAAATTGATGATGAAGAGACCTCAACAGATTCAGACAAAGTGCAGCAAACTGCAAAGGTAAAGATGGGAAGTTCATCCAAAGGACAGGGGAGTGAGGCGGCGAAGAGTGGAAAAAAGCGGCGAAGAACTTGAAGTTTATGACCTCTCTCCTCAACTGCTGCTTGTTGCAAGCAAAGTTGTTTCCTGTCCCCAACACATGGACCTTGATGCCTCGCTCTCTTTGATGTCCTAGAGCTGCATCCACACGGGAGTAAGCCATGGTTTTGGTATCTATTGCCATCCTTGACATGATTCCTGTGTCATTGGCTTACATTAGTGTTTGATAGTCTAGTTTGGTTTTAGATGGTATCTATGGCTGTTTGGGAATCTACAGTAGAATAGATTGAGGTAGTTTGTTAAAATAGATATGCCTTTATAGATAATGTGTAATGACATTGGGATTGTGATGCACAATGTCATCTTCAATTCACCATTGGATCATTTAGTCGATGCATCATTGCGACGTCGTTTATGAAAATTTACTTGCAAACAGGAACTTTTGGGGACGCCAGAGTTTGCAACCAGGCTCAAACCAAAACAGCCAGAATCCTAAAATTTTCGAGGAGGCTGTAACAGGAGTACTCTCCAAAGGAAATTGTAGGCTGAGACAGAGAATGGCTTTGGCTGGCAGTGGTCGTATCGAACTCATGAGTTTGTTGATTCTGCTCATCCATGCGAATATTAGTAGTACTTGTCTATGAAGATTGTTTAGGGTTAAGCCTGTGGCAGCTTTTGCTGTTCGATTATTTTTTTGTATTTTTAGGAGTTTTAAGTGGGATTTATGCAAAATTATATGGTTATTTTAACCGAGAGGATTGATTTTGTGCCTGGCAATTTGAAAGAAATCCTTAGCCAATCAAATCTGTACATGGGCAAGCATTAAGATTAGGCTTGATGGTTAGACCCAACCTCTTGGTTTGGGCGAGCCTTCAATTCCAAAGGGAGGTGGCCAAACCGTGGATTTTTTCAGTAAGTGCATGGGCTAGCTTGTCTGTATACGTGCTTGAAAGTTGACATCTGAATATATTAGTAGAGGTCAGCAAGGACCCACTTATATTCTTTAATTAAAAATATTTTAAAATGTATTTTTTATTTTTATTTTATATCAAAACATGAAAAATATCTAAAAAGCCATTAATTTTATATGTTTTTAGATGAAAAACAATTTAAAAAATATGTCATCATATAAAAACAAATACTCTCTGGGTCTTTCTTTCTTCTTCTTTTTTCAACTAAATCTCTTCCTCTAATGCATCATTCATATTCGAAGTATTAAATTCGACACATGTATTTGTTGATCATAGAGGAAACATGAAGAAGGAAGTACGGCAATCCTAGTTTTGATAATTCTGACGCTATTGATTAATATTTTCTGGTATTAAACGCTTATCTAGAAAATTTATAAATTAAAATATTCACTTTAATTTATTTTTTAATTAAATCAGATAAATATTATCTTGATAAAACTTAATTAATTTAATAAGATTTTAGTGATCCGATTAATCCATTAAATTTCAATTAACTTATTAAACTAGTCAAGTCAGTATCAATTTTTTTTAAATAAAATAAAATAATATTTTCATAAAATAGGTAATCCAATAACTTAATAATATAAAAATGTTCTTGGATTATTCTCTGAAACCAAGATAGAACGACTATGCTCTACTAACAGGATAGTGAATTTACGAGAACTACAATAATAATGTCCTGAGAAGGAAACAAGATCTGACAACTCGTAGTCGATTTCCATTAAATATTATGTTATTGGATGAATTCATACATTTCTTCTAAAGTAGCCACATTTGACTACTTCCAACAAGAGCGTTATTATTATATAGGACCCAAAAGCCTTGAATTTTCTCCCCAGGTTTGCTAACAATAATATAGGCTCTAGATTGCATACCACTGTGTCCCGTGCACTTGCCTGTATTGTGCCTCCTCGAACTTCCTCTCTTATTACAGTGACTTCCTTTTGACATTTTCTTTTCTTTTTTTTATGTTCTCAACCACTTGTTTCCATTCAGATTTCAGACATCAAGTTGTGTCTTGTCTTGTCCACTAGTTTTCTTACAATAATGTTCATGTGGTAGCTCTAACTTTTGGGACTGATGGCCCCAATTCCCACATGCTACATCAACTTGCATCAACTGGCCTACTGCTTAGGTTAAGTATATTGGATTAAAGTATACTTGTGTGTTGGGGTTTGTGTTTTGCTGTCGTTATAAATTTAAAATTATTTTAGTTATCAGTATACATCACGCTTTTATTATAATTTGTTTCTTGAGACATTATAATTTATACTTTTTTTTTTATAAATTATTTTTTAAAACTATAATGGCAAAAACTATCACAATACTATACACTTAACGGAGTGATTTTGTTTGTTGGCAGTTGTTGAAACTCAAATTCCAATTCCCTTTCATCTCTCCTGCCCTCTCCCTTTATTTCTTTTCAATTTTTAAAATAATTTTCTTAGATGATTTCATTTTCCATTACCTTGTTAGTCAAACGTTGCTGAAAAGTTAAATGTTTGATGATGTATATATCTTTAATTAAAGAGAGTGCTAGATACCAAGAACCGCTTGACACTTTTGTTAAGAGATTGTTTCTCCTCCTTTAATGAGTGGGCTGCATGCGTCTTCGGCAATAATTGGATTAATGGTGATGAAGCCCTGTTTGCCCATTGTTTGGCGATAAAAATGCGTTTTTGACGATCTTAAACTTGATACTCATATCCAAGTATCAATAATTACAGTCGGCATGGATGTAATTAATAACGAGATATGATATTTCTTGATAAATAAAGAGATATACGTACAGGCAACCTCCATAGTATTAATGAGCTAGGTTTATAGATACGGGTGAAGATATGACTAATTAGTCAAAGAAACTGTTGTTAAGAGATTGTTCCCCTACTTTCGTTGCTAGTTTGGAGTCTTGCCATAAGTGGGTTGGTGACGACCTTGTGACTAATCGCTATTCTATGTGAATTATCTTTAAATTTCGGTCTTGCTATAGATGTGGTGATCGATGATAAAATTTTTAAATATGGTGTTTTATAGGATGAGAAACAATGTTTTTATACAAGGATGTGAGTAACTTATATTATTAGATCAACATTTATATATTTATATAGGTTAATGACACAAATTCTTGTATAATATGATGATTCTTCCATTTTTTTATATTTTTAATTGAGTTAGTTTTGTTCTTGAACGTTAGACAAAATCATTGAAATTAGCCATGTGATTTGCAACTAAAGCCTTCAGTTTATCTAGCTTTCAAGGATATTATAGGGATAGGAAATGCTCGGTAACTAATATGATGATTTGACTATTACCGTAAAATTTTAAATATCAACGGAAATATTGATGAAAAATATTTTATTGATATTTTTTATGAAAATAGCGACAAAACATTTTCAATGATAACTTCAAACGAAAACAATGACAGAATAAAAAAAAATATTGAGTATTTATACATCCATAAGAAAAACATAGAATCTAAAGCTAGTGGTAGACAAGTAATTGTGCATTCTTATTCAGGTTAAGGCTAGCTTTGAGTTTTGCGGCCTGTGACCTATTATAAACAAACTTCATATTCTCACGATCACAAAACAAAGGTATATCCATTATAGCCTTTATATTGTCATTTGTCTTCCATTTCACATTCATCACTGTGTTAACAATGTTTTCATACACGTCTGTTTGACATGCATGACATCCAGATTAAGACAGAGGAGATAAGTTTTCCAATAAGAAAGCTTTCAAAAAATATTTCGCTTAACCCAATTATGGGTCACATCAAAACCAGAAAATTCCTGCTTACCGAATTGAAAGCCAATACAATGCCCCCGTACCGTGAGACCACGTCATACAATTCTTCACTTGATGGTACCGGTATTGCAACATCCCTTTCAACACACTACTTACAAAGAAATTATTTTTGTTATTTATGTACTTGTGATCGGTTGGTAAAACCTCTTGGTGGAAAAAAAATATTTTTTAATTACCACTGTTTGTTAAGGTGAAAAAGACCTTGTTATTTTTCATATATTATGAACATGCTAATTTTTCATACTTGCTCCAACTAGAAACCATCTCATACATAAGAGAATCATTCATAATCCATATCAAAGTTGTCTTTATCTAAAAATTCTATTTCCTCGAGACATCATACTTCAAATTGCTAGAGGATCACAACTGATTCAACTCATCAATTAACGTACGATCGAAAACAAATTAACATCTATATTTCTACTCGGACTATTAGGACTGTGTATAATCGTAAATAAGAACATGAACTTTGATTTCATACACGTCCCTGGTAATATGTTATAAACCATGAGAATCACTTACCAACAAAAATATGGTGTGAGTTGGGTCATAGACTTGAATGAGTCAAATATCCTAGCTTTATTTCAATTAGAGAGTCCTGGGATAATTCATTTGTCTATTCATTTTTCATTACTAGAAACTTTGTTATATTTAATAGAATACGATAACTGGCTTATAAAAAGTTATACAATACTCAAATTCAAAATGATAATTTATAATAGCAGTAGCTAGAGATAAGCAAAATAAACAAATAATGAATTAGCAACAGGAAAAAAAAACTGAAATAATTGACATGAGATATCAAACCAAAAACCAAGTAGAATATTAAAAAAAAAAACAATTTAGTTCGGTTCTAATTTTAGATTTGAAAACTAAACCAAACCAAACTGATTTCTTTTTAATAAAAAAACTGAAAAAAATAACAAGAAAAAATCCATCACATTAAAGCTTGTAAAAGAAAAATCAAACTTAAAGATTCATATATATTAATTCTATTTTTTAATAAAAAACCAAACCAAACCAAATCACTTGACTTTAACTAATTATTTGATTTGATTTAATTTAAAAATATTGGTTAGGTGGAAAATTTTCAATCCAAACCAACCATGCTCATCATTGATGCTAACGTGTAAAAAATAAGGATGTAGAAAGATGTAAAAGCATCATTGTTATGAATATAAACATAGGATAACATGCGATCCCAAATACAAATTAAAAAAACCAAAAAAACATTACCTAATACATCTAAAAACAATTACGAAGTCAACTCATCCCTTTCATTGTTGATAGAAGAGGAGATGGATTAATTTATTTATTTATTTTTGCATTTCTTTCCTTTTTTTTCCTCTCATATTCATAAATTTTTTCTTAATTTTATTCTTTAATATTTATTTAATTTAATTTTTTTTCATAAATTATTTCAATTTAACTTTTAATTTGTGTCCTTACATTTGATTTATGTTTAATTTTATAAATTTTTATTATTATATAATTAAAAAAAATTAATTAAAAAAATAAAATTTTTAAACTTAGTGGAATCCATTATCTAGATCGTGAGTTTTATAGGTTAAACCATAAAAATCAAATTTATCTAATATATTAATGTTTTAATATTAAAAAATAAATCATCTTGATATATTTTTTTAAAACAAACAATATTTTTTATTAATCGTTTAGATTATTTTTAGATCTTCTAAATTGATTAAATTATATCAAAATAATTTTTATATAATTTAATTTTAACCCATCAGGTAAGGTAAAAGAGATTCAATATTAACATGTTGGGTCAGAATTATTACGATACTAAATAGTTTTTTTTTTTTATTTTTTGGCGCAAACTAGTTATTATTAGAATTTAAAAATGGATACCTGTGATCAAATGGGATTGCAATCCCCATCCAATCAAGATTTGTAGTCAAAGGTTCCGAATGACATGGAGTGTGGGGATAGCACAGAAGCAATGACAAGTCTTGTCTGCTACAGAACCAGCAATGTGTAAACTACTTTTTATATCATTGAATTTTCCCCAACATCTTAGCATGACTTTTTTTAAAAAAAAATCTTCTGAAAACAGTTCGGAAATTTAAACATTTACGAGCATTCGAATTTCCATTTTCTTTGAAAAAAAGTTCCATTTTCAAATTATAATACTATTATTTTCATCATATATAGCTTTAAAGTGAAAATTTTATAAATCTAAGGATCTATCTAATAACCTAGGATATATACTTTTTTTTTCCTACCATAACTATAAACCTTAAATTATACAATAAAAGGTAAAATTCTCATAAATTCAAGAAATTAATTTAGTATGATCGCATAAATTGGTTTGAAGATCCGAAGATGTCATCTCTTGACCATGACACTATATATGTGTGTGTGTGTGTGTGTGTGTGTACATATAATGTTTAACTCAATTATGTATAATTGTAGCCAATTTTCCAAGTTGTGATCAAGTTTAGATTCTGTCATCTCCGAATTAGTTTAGATCCGTCCTCCATATCCTAAAGTTGCAAGCTTTCAAGTATTTAAATGAGGGAAGAAAGGTTAGATGCGTGGAGGGGTCATTAGGGGCTTTAGAAGCATGGTCACTACTCCCCATAAATTCATATGTGTAAATTTATTTATCAATTTGCACAGTGTTTGGAGCACCTGATCCTTTCAATGTGTAAATTTCCAACCTCCAACAGCAGAGATAAAATTGCTAAAATGAATTCTAGGGGTAGGAAAACACTTTAACTGGTCAGGTCCAAAGTTTATTCTTTAAAAATTAATAATTTGAGTTTTATGAACTTCAAGGTCATTGGAGGCTTGCATGATTATTAACTTCGGGGCCTTGAAAGATTAGTCGATATGCGTGTAAGCTGATCCAAACATCCAGATTACAAAAACAATTGCTAAAATGAATTGATTTTGAAAAATATAAAATTATAGAATAAACTCATGTATATATTAATTTATGGGTTCAGAGACCAACATGCAAAATAGTATGAATTATTGGATTAATAGGTGGAAGACTAAGTCAACCGGATCAATTATTTTTACTCAATCAAGTTTTGATCAGTGTATATATATATATATAAAACTTAAAACATGGATGCAAAGACTTTACCTCACTACAATGTCCTATGAACCTTAAGGCTAAGCACTGATTATTCAATCTCCTTGTGACCCTTCTAATCGAAGTTTTTTTTTTTTATTTGAATTTAACCGAGACGTTCTTTATATATTGGAGAAAGGGTGTTCCAAATCGCAGGTAAATAAATTACTATAAATTGTCACTGCTTAAGATTTGAAAATAAAAAAGGAAACTTTAAGGCTAAGATCAGTAGGGCATTAGAGTACGGTCGGTCCCCGCCCTCCACGCCGTGTATATTCAATACACCACAAAAAACAATGTATAATTATTAAATCTGGTATGTATCATTGGTTGATTCGGATTAATATTAAATGAAACTGTTTTAAGATTTAAAAAAAAAGTTAAATCAAGTTGTTAATCCAGTTTAACTCTCTTTTTTTTCAATGACGGTCGGACCAAGGACTGTGTATGTATGGTAGTTATAGTAAAATTGAAAATCTATATGGACTCAATATTAATTAATTGTTGCATTTTGTATATCTAATCTCTGTTTTGAGAAGTAAATTTGTTTTATATTTTTATTTTTATCTTCAACAAAACACTTTTTTTTCTTATTGTTTCCTTCTCTAGTTAGAGATTATATATATATATATATATATATATATATATATATATATTGACCTTTGGCTAAATTTATTTCATGAGCAATTAATCTTCTGTCATGAGCTAGCTGAACTTAAGTTTCAGTAATTTATGCTTACGTATGTATCATAGTTATTATTAACAAAAAAGCAAAAAAATGATGGTGTTATTACTGTGTTCCAAGGCATATATAGTTTAAGTATGATTACATTATTGTCCCTTAGTTATTTTCTCATTTGCTTTTGTTTCGGAGGTATAGTGGTATTTTTTCCATGACATAAATATCTTATGAGAATTGAGTAGTGTTATTTTGATAGTTGTGTTTTAAAATGCACAGTAAAATAACTAATGTAACTTTAGAATAAAATAATCTAATGCCTTTTGTAAAAGGATATTTTTGTATTTTCATATTTGATAGAACAATGAAATTACTACATTACCCATGCCATTCTAATTTTTTACCTCGGATTCGGGGACTTGGCAATAATTTTCTCATGATTTGTTTGTTATTGTTGATTGATTTTAGGAGCATTTTTGGTTTTGTACAAATAGAAACAAAAAAAGTTGTTGATGTATGCAAAACACGTGTCAGGAACTTAATTCATCGACTTTGGGCGGCGCTGCGGCTGACTTCAGTCGTTGTAATGGCACTTCCGCCGCATCATTTGATTCATCTCGGTGTTCTCTTCCTTCCTGGATGACGTGTGTATGGTGGTTCGATAAGGTTTGGTCAAAAATGACTTTTTTTCCCTTTCTTTCTTCATAGGATTGCGTGCTGGCCATGCAAAAAATCATAATAGCCCTTCAACTTATCTTTTCTTTGGATGCAGTCCCTCTTCTCTTATTTGCAGTTTTTTTTTTATTTATATTGATTGTTTCTAATTGAATTTTATTTTTGATTACATCTCTGGTTGATTTTTTAATTTTGTTTTCAAATTCGATGCACATTCCACTACAAGATTTAACAGTTTTACCGACGAAATGATCTGTCGGTGAATCGTTCGTCGGTAAATTCGTTGGTAATAGAATTACCGACGGATTTACTGATGGAACAGACGCGTCGGTAATAATTTTTTTATTACCAACGGATTTACCGACGGATTTACCGACGGATTTATTGAAAAACATTTTAAAAAAATTCATTTTATAAAATTATAAAATAATTAAATTAACATAAATTAACTCTGTATAATATATACTCAAAATGCTTGGAAAAAAGAATAAGAAAATCAATTCAAACAAATTTGCAACAAATAAATAAAATAAAAAAATAAATTCATATGAAAAAAATGAAGTTGCAATTGCTAAAAATTTAAAAATCCTATAAATAAATCTACTAAAAATTGATCTCATATGAAAAACAAATCTCACAACAACATTTATACAATTATTAAGAACAAAAACAATTAAAAATAAAATAAAAAACAAATATAGTGAAAAAAATCATGAAAAAAGAAGAAAAAAGAAAAATCTTACCTTAATGTAGTTGCAAATGAAGCTAAGGAGAGAAAAAAAATTTCATTAAGCATATTAATTAAAAAAAAAACTAAGAGGATAAAAGAAGAAAGAAGAAGAAGACATACCCAAGCATGGAGGAAAAGAGAAGGAGATGAGGAGAGAAAAGAAGAGAAAGAAGTAGATAAGAAATGATGTTTTTTTACATAAAGTGAAGAAGAAAAAGAAGACATACGTTAATGATGTTTTTTACATATAGTGAAGAAGAAGAAGAAGAAGAAGAAGTAGAAGAACAACAAGAAGAAGAAGAATAATAAGAAATGGGTCTGTCTCTTGTGAAATAAGGGCATTCAGGCTTTTTATTGGAACGCTTTACCGACGGATTTACCGACGGATAATTAAATATTAATATTTTTTAATTATTCCGTCGGTAATTCCATCGGTAATATTTAATTTAAATTTTTAATTTCATAATTTTTTTTAAAACTTGACCAAAAAAATTACCGACGATTTTTCAATCCGTCGGTGATTCCGTCTGTAATATTTAAATGAAAATTTTAAATTAATTGAATTTTTTCAGAAAACCGCCAAATAACACCGACGACTTTTCAATCCGTCGGTGATTTACTCTGGAAAATACCGACGGAATTTTCCGTCGGTGATTCCCTTTGTAATTAACATGATGAACAATGTTCACAATTTACCAACAAATTTACCGACGGTGATTCCGTCGGTAATTCCGTTGGTAAAAATGACACGTCATCATTTTTTTTTGCTTTGTTTTAATTTTTTTTCCCACGGTAATTCCCTCGGTATATACCGAGGAATATTTCCGTCGGTAAAATCCCTCGGAAATTTACCGGCGAAATATTCCCTCGAAATTTCCGTTTGTATTTATCAATTTTCTGGTAGTGTTCTTTGAATTGCTATTTGTTTTGTTTTGAATCATTTACTTAATTGATTTGTTTTTTTAAAATTCCACCCCTAGGCATTTATTTTCATTTAATTCTTGCTTAAAATTTGGTTCAACTTCTTTTGATTGCTATTTTTTAATCATTTTCTTAGTGGAATGGTTTTTTACAATTTCATCCCTAAATATTTAATTTCATTTGATTTTTATATCGAATTTAGTCCTGATTCTTTTAATTGCTATTTTTTTTGTTTTGCATTATTTTTTATTCGTTTTTTCCCTCAATTTCATCCATCGATCTTTGTTTGGTTAAGAATATGACTTCTTTGTGTTTTTAGGTTTGCTTTTGATGGGGTCACACCAGTCTCATGACTCAAGTAATAAATCTAAAAGATTAGCCCAAGTTGACTTATATTTTTTTTAAAGTATTTTTTTAATATTTTTTTACCTGTATTTTTTAAGCTTTCCTATTTATAGCATCATCCTAGTCTTATGTCCTTTATCATGTGTTTGATTTGTTGGCTCGGGTTCGCTCAAGGCTTTTTTGTTTTTTTTTTATTTTGACAAGTTTTTCTAATTTATATTTTAAAATTGGCTTATAATAAACTTCTTGATAGGACATGGATCCAAGTTTTCATAAGCTGTGGGTTTTTTAAGATTTGACCATGTTTGTTTAGATTTGCTTGGTTTTTATATATGTTTTTAAATTCACCCCTTGTGATTTTTGTTTATTTTTATAATTTGATTCTTATTCTTTTAATTTTTTTGCAGGTTTTTTATTAATATTTTTTAGCGATCTCATCCTTTAAAATTAAATTAATTAAGGATTATAATTCTTGATTAAATCCGAATAAAAAATTTCAGTTTGCTTTCAATATTTTTTTTCTACTTCACCCCTAATATTTAACATGACTGGAAGGTACCTTACAAGTTAATTATATCCTGGGGCTGTCATGTTAGTCTTTGAATATTTTATTTTGTTTTATCCCTAAAAGTTTTATAACTTTTAAAACTCCCCTCTTCTCCATCATGTAACATACCATATTATATGAAAAAAAAAATACGATGGTTTTGTGTTCCTTAACTTACATGTGTTTTCTATTGATATGAGGAGTTTTGGAAATTTCACATATCTCTTATGGGAAAGGATAAAGTACATGAATTGCAAGTGATTATTGAATAATTTTGTTGACTAAAAGTACTAAAGGAAAGGTCTGGTTTTGCAAATTCATTAACATTGAGGGATCTAATCTAGAAATATTTAGAGTGTGTTTGTTCTTATAATTTTGGATTATTTCATGTCTTGATGTTAAAAATATTTTTTTTAAAAATAAAAAAACGTTAATTTGATATATTTTCAAACAAATTTCTTTTAAAAAAACAATCAATATTACAATTTCAAACAATACCATAAGGTGTAGTTGACATTTCAGTATCTTTTGCGGTTTGGGGTTTGAGAAAAAAATAATAATTATAAATTGTATTTTTTTCAAAACCAAGATAGAAAAATGAGTTTCCTACACGATCCATGTAAAACATGTGGTTTAGCACTAATAACCAAACGTCTTTGAACGTGTAATTATTGTGGCAAAACACAGCTCCAATTACACAAAAACAAACGGAGAAAATTAAGGTTCCTGCTGGAGGCATCCAGGGTTCGCCACCATGATGTATACAATAAACTGGCCCAGAGTAGCTAACGAAGAGAGGAATTATTAAATGGGTGGCATGCTTGCTGCCATGTTAGGGTTGTAACAGATGCAAAAGAAGGCTTTTTATAGAGAGAGAAAACCCCAAGAAAACCAACAGCATTAGCCAATATCTCCTCCCTCAATGACGCAGTCGCATGAAGCCCCATTTCCAAGAAGACATTATCCCACCATTGGACCCACGATTATGACAATCAAACGGCTGAGAAATGAGTTTGAAAAGAAGTCCAATCGAACGGCTATATATAAATCTATCAAAGGTCTTAATTTGGCCTCAATGAAAGCAACACATACGTACGTACTTCCCCTTGAAACAATCTCCACCAACCAATCAAAAGCCTCTTCTCTTTTCCTTTTACCTTCTCGAAAAAGCTTCGTGCACCGTACTCTCTTATAGAATCTACCCTAATTTAACCCAAGAAGGCAAGCCGACGAACGCACAAAATCCAAACAAGAAGACAAAACAAACCCAACCCTAGTTTTTCTTTACTTTCCTTGTAGGGTTTTGCTGTTTTTTTTGGTAAAAATCTTGTGGTTGGAAAACCACTCCAAGTTTTATGAGTGGTTGGGCGTGCGTCAACACAAACTGGTAGATTTTGTAAGAGGAAAGGACACTTGTCAATGTATCACCGACACCTGTTCATCTTGCATGATAGAGAGAGAGAGAGAGAGAGAGAGAAAGAAAGCAAGAAAGTGATGTGATCCTATTAAAAGCCAAGCAAGTTTTAGCTCCTATCTACTTCCTTCCTTCTGGTGAAGTGAGTGTGTGTGGAAGTAGAGAGAAGATAGAGAAAAGAAACAACAAGGGTTATTTCTTGAATTCCATTTTTGTGGTAATTTTTGTTTAATTATTGCTTGTTTTCTTGGATTTTTGGTATAGATCAAGAGATAGAAACCCTAGTATGCTTTTTCGAAATTTATGATTTGAGTAAAAACAAAATTGTTTTAAAACAAAATCTTCTTTTATAGATTTACACTTACAAATTACACTAAAAGAGATGCAATTTGCTTCAGAATTACTCCATTAAAAACTAATTTCATTAGCACTCTTCTCTCTATTCTCTTCAACGTATACTTGAAATATTTTTTTTAAGATAATAACAAATTAATTAATTCCATAAACAATATGTTTTCATCACTTCAAGTTACCTCAAGTGAAATGAATTTTATAATTTAAATCGTGTTCCAAGCAAATCAAATGAATTCCATCTACTAAACAGCTAAAAACAATTGGATCCGATCAGGTGCATGTAAATCTCTTAGATTTGTGTTTTAACACCAAAAAGAGAGGTGATCAATGGTAGGTAGATCTTTTGGCAACTTTCCTTAAAAGGGTATCACTTGTTTCTCAGATCTGACTGAATTCTTCTATGCATTTTGTGCTAAATTTCTTTCTTTTCTTTCCATTTTTTAGTAAGCTATATCTTTCACTCAAGAACTGATCCAGGAAAAAAAAGGGTTTCGCTTGTTTTTGTATTTTCTTCTTCTGGACATTAGAAACTGACAGAAGAGAGTGAGCACACAGAGGCATATTTGTATAAATCTATACCATTGCTTTTGTGTGCTCACTTCTCATTCTGTCAGCTTCCAGAGCCGGAATTCGGCCTGTTTTTTGCTCCAGAAATTCCTTTCTTTCTCATCTTTTACGTCTCTTTACAAACCCAAACAAAAAAGGCTCCTGGAAGATGAAGATGGTGGTGTATAGTAGGCAAAAAATGGAGAAGCAGCAGCAAGGTATCCACTTTGTGTTTCGTTTTTTTTTTTTGCGTTTGAATCTTGATTAGTTTCTGATGTATTAAATTATAGTTTAGTATAATAGCGTGGCTTTTGATGGAGTTTAAGCCAGATTACTGTGCAATTTATAGCGGCAAAACACTGTGTAGGGTAGTATATATATAGCATGGGACCATTTCATTCACGTTTTCTCTTGCTAATTTTTTCGAGTATCTCTTTGCAAAGCCAAACACCCTCCTTTTCTTTTTCTTTTGCTCTTTCTCTTGCGCATGCGATTATGTTATTATCTACTCGAGATTTGAATCTGATTTGACCTTGTCTTCACCTGAATCTTATCTTATACTGTTTGTGAAAATGGGTTTTCCTTCAAAACCCTAGTCTAGCTACAAATAGGGTTATTTCTTGTATTAATGGAGAAGGGATTTGTGGTGAGTCGTCCTTTGCTTGCTCTTAGTAAAAACTGATCTGATCATTTTCCATTGGCTCTTGGAAATGGGTTTTGTTTTATATTTTTCTTCTTTTGATTTGAAGTGCATGTGATGCTCTTAGAACAAAAGAAGAGACATGAAATCTTTAAATTATCGCATGTAGTGATTTCTTTCCAGAAATATGAAATTTCTACATCCATAGTTTCCTCCTTGCTGTGCTCTTTTTTTTTTTAGCTTTTTGCAGATAGGCATGGGATGGTCAACTCATTTATCACGAAGTAGACAAAATCTAGTCAAAACAGGTTTTCAGCATTTATAGCACTGACTTCTATTTATTTTATGCAGTTTTTGGCTTGTAATGTATGTCTTTAATGTGTTATGCTTAGAGTATTTCAATGGTTGCTTAAGGACTATAATTTAAACTTCTAAATGGTTTTATCTATCATATATTCATCTTATTTTAATTGTGATTCTTGCAGTGCAAATTCGAGCGAAAATCTCACATGGTCTGTGGTTCCTGGCTTTCAAGTTTTTAAATCATCAACTTTTTTCTTCTATTCTTGATTCACATCAAGATATGTCCCAAGATTCTTGCTGAGAGTAGATCGGAAATGAAGGTGTACTATAAAGCCAAAGAAGGTTCTATATGATCTTGTGTTCAACTTTATTTTACCCAGTACTCTTGCTAAAATTTAAGTCATGATAATATTTTTCAGATCTTGCATCTTGGTTTTCTTTTTGTCTCTTGTTTTCTTCATCCATTCCTGGTTTTATAAACAATCATATAACCTTGATTCATCTCTTCTCTATGCTCATGAAAGAGTGCTTAATCCCTAATTTTGTGTTATAATTACAATATACAACATTCTGCTTCTTGTATAATGGCAGGGTCATCACCAAGAGTATGAGAAATGTGATAGTTCTGTGCGTTGACTCGTGGGCCCTCAATTGCTTTAGAGATCTAACGGTAAGGATCCATGGAGTGTCTAATATAATTATAGCTCATTGTTTGACTAGGTACCCATTTTTTATTCAATTCCCTTGAACACTTACATTTTGTTCGTTCTTTGATTTTAAAGTTGATACTGTTCTAGTTGTTCAGTTCATGAAATAATTCGTGTGAAAGCTCTTGTCACCTCTTTCCAACGTTATGATTTGTTCCCAGCATAGACTTCTACCACTTTAAGAATTACATGTGCGTGCATAATCACCTCTTGGACCAGATGCATGATCATCATCGCTTGGTGGGAGAATTTTAGGAATAATCTGGGGTTTAATTACTCTACCAATATATCTTAGTTGGAAAGCTTGGGGATTTCCTGGAAAGTAAAATGAATTACTCGTTTATGTTGTTGAGGTAGCTGGTGCATAAATTAGGCATTCCAGCCCTTCTCAAGATTATATGAATGTGGACATTGTGTTGACACAGATTTCTTTGTCTTCTCTTCTCTTTGTTGTCTTGTTTTTCCTGATACAATGTATGATGAATTTACTTTTAAAAAAATGTAAGGTCCTTGTCGGAAGTTCTTTCTGAGTTGCTAGACACAAAAATAGCTGAATACATTGTTTTTCTGTGGATGCACTTAAACATGAAGTATGCTGATGTTTTGGAGAATTCAAATGTAAAAATTTGAATTCAACCATCATATAATACATTAAGTGATAAAGGAAATGAAGACAAGGCTAACCTTTTCTTGTGATGTGGATGGCGTGCGAACCGGTGCTTATAAAATTTATATTTCGTGACACTAGAAAGGTTTTCGTAAAGGATAAGGAAAGTGTTTGAAGCAGCAGGAATTTAAAAAGACGTTTAATAATTTTGATATTGTTGCTATCATTAAATTAATAAAGATAAAGAAAATTGCACTCTAGCAATCGTCTTTTTTCTATACCATATTGAAAGAGGTGTGTTGCGATCTCATTTTTTTTCTCGACCTTTCGAAAACAGGTAGCTCGAGGATTTGTATGAATTAACTAGATCATCAGATGGGGAATTGACCAGCCTATCATGGAGGAAAGCCAAAAAAAAGAGAAAAGGTGGGGGGGGGGGTATGGTTTTAGCTAGGAAGGATAAAAGATTAGCTCTGCTGATGATCACTTTCAACTATAGGATTGGTACAATTAGCCTGAACAGATGACCCTCGTAGCTTTTGTTACTCTTAATTCGAGTTAGTGATTTAGACATTGTGTTGCTTCTTATAGTAGCTTGAAGTCAATGAGTGATTTCAAGTCCTCGTTACAGAGAAAAGGCAGAAAAATTATATTTTGCTTTAAGTTTCATAACTTCTACTTACATTTTGTAATTTTAAATTTGAAAATTTGTAACATTCATCTACAAATTTTATATTTTTCTCGGCTTCTACGTTTTTTTTATTTTTATAAAAGAATACAACAACAGATGTATGATTTTTTTATAATATTTCGAGTGGTCAAGGTTAAAATAAAGTTATAGGCAATGGTTATACATGCATGAACAGTATGCATGTCCTAAGGTCTCACTCGGCTTATGGCATCGATCCTAGTGACACCTCAAGACAAGGGAGATTGCTTAAGGTTAGTGATCACACACTTGGACAAGTGAAAATATTTACTTGATAGCTAATCTTGGATTATAGATTAGCTTTGCACCTCTTTTATAGGTGATAGGATGTCGTGAAATCTTCACACACACTCGCAGATGCATCGGTACTGTAGTATGCATGCATAAATCTTAGGACCTTCTGTTTACATGCATGGCACTATTCATGCATGTGTAATACTTTAGCCAGAAGCCTTATTTGATCTTATAAGATGGCACAAACATAACATAGTGACACGTACATGTGATCTTGTATTCCCTTTTTTAGTTGAATTTTACTAAAGTCATTTGATATAATTCTTTTACTTTTCAATCATTGCACTACAAATTTTCTCTGATAATACCTATAAATTCGTACATAATAATATAGATAAAATTATAAAAAAAGGGTCCCGAATTGATTTGAAGAAGAGCATGACTTAGAAGTCATCATAGATTGTATGAAGGCACCTTCTTCAGGAAATTTCTGTTGATTCTAGCATTTATGAGCCATGAGTTTATGCACCATGAAATTCTTAAATTTATGATCCCTATACATCTCAATCACTGTTAAATTTTCAAACAAGCTTCTTCTCCACAAAATTCAACTCCGTCAAAGGTTACATGCTCTCTATAGTCCTTACCTGTAGTTCATTGCCATTTTCGTCGTCATATTTTCCCATGTTTGCTGCCTATTTATAAAACTCTAAAATTCGGCCTTCACTTGTATGTAGAATCAACAGAGAGCCGGGGAACCTATGACATTGTGCCAACTGAATTTGGAATGTTCATTCGGTATCCGAAGGAATTTTAAGGTTAGATTCTCTTTGAGGTATGCTTTCAACATGTTTCATTGATTTCGATTTACTAATTAATATGAAAAGCTCACAAGGATATAGGGACATGGGTCTCAACAACATTTCAACATATTTTCCTCTGTTTGCTGCCTATTAATGCATGTTTTCTAGTGGATTGTAGCAAAATGTATAATACATAAGCATGATATTCTGCTCGAAATGAACATAAGCTGTTATATTCGGTGGATAATTTTGCAATTTCTTGTTGATTTTACACTGCTGCAATGTATTTTGATTATGTGCTGTTGTTGTGTGCATGGTACTTAGTGAAACCATAATATTATTGTTCTGCCCGAATACTATTAATTTTGCGATTCGAATCTACATTTATGCTAACTAAGCTTAAAATAAGGTAACAGGTGATGACAATTTATGTGATGATTGCATTCATTCTTATCATCTTAAGTTTTCTTTGACTTTCATTCGAGTACGAATATCGGCTGAGTTTAGTACTACACCATGCTGAAAACATGGAAAGTTAGGAACTGGTAAATACTAGAGAACCTCTTTGAACTTTCTTTTGGAAAGTTCAAAAAATCTCCTCCGAGTCACTAAGTCCTTTTGTCTCTTTGATTTTCCTTAACCCTATAAAGTGTCTGTCTTAACAAATGGTGAGAGTGACATAAAAAAAAAGGAAGCATAATGGAGCCCCATGGCCCAATGGTGATAGGGGTGCCTGTTTCATGATTGAAAAACTTCCCTTGCATCTGGAGGTACTGTGGAGATGATGCTAAAGGTAATATAACCTAGAAATGTACCTGGAAGCTGGAGTCTCTAATTTTCATTAATGACATTTGATTCTCTTCTCTGGTTTACCTAAGAAAACTAAATGTCTAACTGCTTGTAAGCTAAAAGCATGATCATAGATGGATTTGGTTTGCTTCTAATTACCATAAAGCATGCCAGGCAACACTGTAACATGTAACTAGTTGATGGATTTTTTTTTGTTTGTTCTATAGTTTGTGGGTGGGGGATTGTAATCAGCCATTAAACTCCCAAGGCTTCAACCTTAAGCTCTTTCTCTCAAATCTTCATCTATCTCATTCTTTACCTGCATTTTCAAGGTCTTAATCTCTAGAGCGATTTTTGTTCTCGCAGATATCAACAACCAATTTATGAAAATTCAAGAATTGAAGACAATCAATGGAATGCTATTACATAAATGGCAATGGCTGTTCATGATGTCTAGTCAATTCTGATTGTATCAAATACTAGCAGTCCGGATTAAGCTATAACCAGGCGTACGAGGTAGTGATTGTTGGGGTCAAAGGTTTCCTTGTTTGCAATGTGTTCGTAATCTATGGAATTCAAATTCTATGTTTTGATTAGTCCTAAATTGAATGATTGCGGGATTGTGATGCCCCAGATCAGCATATAATTTGCAGGAGATGTTAATTCTTAGTTGCTGGCAATTTGACTTGAAATATCAAGGTCTGCTGTTGGTTTTTTCATTTTGAACATTTTTCTCTGGGGGGTTGTCAAAAATCTGATTGCTGAAATGAAAGCTCTCTCTCGAAGGCACATGTTAAGAAAAATAAACACAGTCTCCTCCCTGCTTATATCGAAAAGATTATCTTATGCCTATTTTCTGGTCAAGTTTTCCTGTGAATTACAGAGAAATTTGTCTAGGGTTTCACAACCTCTACCAACAAGATAACCACAGACCAAAAATAACAGGTAGGTGTAAACACTGAAATCATATTGAAATAATAGAAAGCAGCAGTAGCAGACATTTTCTCCCATCAACGAATTTCAAGTACATGTTTATTGTTGTACTACGAAAGAGATGGCAAGCAGATATTGATTGCTTACATGAAACTTGCGCAGATACAAGAACTCAAGGTGTCACCAGTGCCCCGGCAAGCATCGGCTTCAAAAGCCTTCAAAGGTCTTGCATGGAACGGAAGGGGAGATGCATGCAAAAATTAAACGCCATTTTTACTAGATCTTGGAGAAAAAAATAACCAGAAATGTGACATACCTTATGTTTTGTAGTGCCTGAGTTTGTTTTGGTGCATAAAACTTGTATGGCGATATGTGGAGAAAAGGTCCTATGGCGGGAAAATACAGGGATGATTCCCAAATCCAAACTGTTTTCTTCTTCCAGGAGGTTGTGCCGTTATCTGTACTGTTTGTGGGAAGTACTGTTTTATTGAGAACAGAGCATTACGGTGCTCATGAATTTTTTTTTTTTTTGAAGGGTTTCAACGGACGCACAAATTAGGCTATAAGATATTGCGTGAACATCACCGGAATAAGATAAAATAGAAAATTATCATCTCGGGGTAGAAAAATAAGACGACAAAAAATGTACGCACCATCCAAGGATTTTATCAAGTCGTTTTGGTGCAATTTATGAGATTATGACTGGTATTTGACTTTATTGATTGTGATGATTAAAAAGAGAAGCTTGATCACATGGATTAGGGCGTACTTGTTGATCCTGTCGAATTCGTTGGCTTTAACTTTTATGATTCGGAATCTCCATATTTTATAGTTTACTCAAGCTATGGATAGACAAATTTAGAAATATATGACGTGACAAGTTGCTACACAGACCAGGCCAGACACTTAGAAAACAAGTTAAGAGCGTGACAGGGCACATAAAGCAAGGATACTGCTTGGAAAAATGAGGAAAAATTTTGAAAGTGGATGTCGATGAACAACCTTGCAAATTGCTAAATATACTATGTGCCAAGCTAAAAGAAAAGGAAACAATTGAGTGTCATAACTCATCAAGATTGTACAGCAATTTTGATTTTATTACAAGTTAAATGTCAAGTGATAATGGCCTTGCAGAAGGAAACTCGCACCACTTCCAGTTGGTCAAGTCCTAGTCAGTCACATCAAGCTTTAATAGTGGTCACTGACTTCTAGAGAGGGCTCCAGCAGCGAAAAGGAGATTCCTACGCGAAAACTGTTCCGAGAATATGGTACAAAGGTTATGTACTGAAAGACCAAATATCAAAAGGCACAGATAAGGAAGAAAATCAAGTCGAAGAATTTGAGCATTTGGACAAGTTACCCTCAAAGTGCTAACAGGAGTAGACTTCGTTGACAAAGTTTTTAACAATCTCAATCTGTGTGTATTTCCACTTTTGCTGATTACAAGAAACACATACTGTAAACGTCCCCGTAAAAGAAATAGTTCAAGAGAAGAGAAACATGTTATGAGCCTACTTCTACAGGAAAACTTACTTTTCTTCTGTCTTTGCGGGCTTTGTGCTTGTAGTTACATCCCATAATTTTACAGTACAATCAGCCGAACCAGAAGCAAGAAGGGAACTTTCACAACTGACATTAGGACAAGAGAATAGCAGATTGGGTCAGTAATCTAGCAATCAATAAATAGAACTTTATCAAGTCTAAGAAATGCTTTGGAAATCTCGTGAAGTGTCTAGGATTTGCACCTGAAGGCAAGTGACCATACACATGAATGGTGTCCCATCATAGGCGATATGCAGCGGCCACTTGAGAGGTCCCACATCATGATAGTGCCATCTTCATCACCAGATGCCATGTATCGACCATCAGGTGACATGGCCAATGACAAAATCATGCTCCTATGACCAATAAAAATGCGGACACACTCCCCACTCTGTACATCCCACAGTCGAACTGTTTTGTCACTGGAGCCAGTGGCAATGTAATTGCAGTTGGCATGCCATTGCACGCACTGAAATATATGCAATCCAATCAAATATAATTGACATTGCAAAATTAGAAAACAAAAGGAGTAATGCACTTAACTAAATTTGCTGACTTAATATTATACATAAAGCAAGCTCAACATGATAGCTTTGTCCTTGGAGGAAACACCAATTTGTGGAGGGAGGCTAACTTGAAGAAAGAATTTCACCCATTTCTTCCATTTTAATAACAAGAACCATTTTGTTTTATCCAGATTCCAGACAACCAGACAAATAAATAGAATGCAAAAGCTGCTTACATCAACATCAGACAAGTGACCTGCCATTATCCTCAAAGGCTGTATCCTATCCATAGACCAAATCCTTGCTGTGCGATCATGCGAAGCACTGGCAAAATAATGTCCCACGGGACTGAACTGCACCCCAATAGATTAGGAAGAATGTATGAGAAGCATGACCAAGAAGTATTATGGAAATCTCCGCCATACTCTTCCTCAATTTCATCATGGTCATTAAAAGACAAGGGAAAGAGTAAAACAACAGAATCAAATCAAGATGATGTGCAGAAGGTCCAGTTTATACCTGAACATCCCAGACAGGGTAATTATGGCCTTTGTAGCAAACAAGATTTGCATTGAGTTCTGTGCTCCACAATCGAACTGTAGTAGAGCAGTGTAGTATCATTCCGAAAAGAAAATATACAGTAAAAAAACCATTAACAAAAGAGCATTTATGCATGCAGAAGAAGATAAAAATGAAATGATAATCCAGGAGAATATACCTGTTGTATCTGCTGAAGAAGACAAAATAAAATCCCCAAGGGGGCTAAAAGTGGCTGAATGAACCGGGCCCGAATGACCCTGAAACAAAGTATAAGATCTTTTGCCACTGTTTGGCCCCAATACATGTTCACTCGGAGCAGTATCATTGTCACCCTGCAAAATAGCTGGCAGAAGAAACGTTTACTGTCATAGGTCCTCTTTACCCAGAATGTCTTGACATGAAAACTAGCATCTACAATGTACAACCATATCAGAAGGATACAGAATCCAGGACTATGACTGGATAACATCTACACTGTTTTCTCATCAAATCTCTCTGTACTTGTTATTTGGGTTGATTACAATTGAAAAATTTTCTGAACAGATAATCAGTGTACAAAAACTGAACAGAATACTTCATCAAATTGTGACGCAGGAACTGATATTTTAGTATTCTATCATTTCAGTATTTATTTTAATAATTTTTAGACATGTTCCTATATATGTATAGCTACAATTATAAGTTTTCTTTATAAGTTCAATCTAGAGCTGGGATTAAAGCTTTTATTGTAACCCTACTATAAATAAGCTGTAAAAAAGTATTAATTCAACTAGAGTTTTACCTAAACCCCACATTTTATATAGAGTTCCAATTTCTATCCTACTTGCTTCTAGCCTTAGTTCTGCAGATTTACTGTTGTTTTCTTCCTAAACTACACCAAAATGTCAGCAATTTATTCTGTCAAGAACACAGTTTAAATTAGTAGTATCCTGAAAGATGATTTGCATTGTACCCAAAAACAGCTGGTGGAATTGGAAAAATAAGAAATTATCACAGAAACTAATCCCTATTTGGAGAGACTTACAATTGCCAGCTTGCTGTCCAAGCTTTGCCATGTCCCAAACCTGTAAAGGCACAAATCAGAATTAGCAACAGTAGTTGCATCATGGTGGGTGCGGTGCTGAGTTAAGTATGAGAGAAGAACCTTCAGTGAGGAGTCTGAGAATCCACCAGCAACCAAGGATCCATCATGGGATATTGAAGAACAGTTTAAACTGAGAGAGATCCCAAATAAAATAATGAGCAATTGATCATGTAAGAAAATAGAGAAGCTTAATACAAATATATAAGTAATGAAATTACCCATTATGTGTGTTGATAAAGGTATAAAAGCTAACAGATGGCAGTGTCGTACTACTCAACTGTACACGGTTTCTCAAGTCCTCAAGAATAGACTGTTCCACTTCAGCTGGCCTGAAGGAATCATTAATTTATTAATTATTAGAAATTTAGAATGCAGCACTAACTTATGCTAGCAGGATAATCAATTGCTTATTCCAGCAGGACCTAAGTCATGCAAGAACCTTATGGAAGAAACATGGCATAAAATATAGTCATGTATGCAAAGATGCATTAACAGGTACAGATTATGTACAGTGTGAACCTAGTTCGGTTAGAAAGGTCAATGATAAAGCATGATAATATAATAGAGCAATCAAAAGAGGAAGAAGACAGAATAAATGAAAAAAGACCTTGAACAGTCAACAAGTATTAATCTTCGTTAATACAGATGATAGGTAAAGTTATTTTGAATCAATGGACCAATCCCCATAGAACCTAGCTTCTGATCATAGTCACAGCCACAATGAGGACATGTGAAGCAACAACTTAAAGTAGTTAGGTGTTAATAAACATTTGTGCAGCCTCCCATGATTTAAGGCCTAACTAAAGTGAGTTTTTTACCTTGCATGTCCTCATAACATGTGTAAAGGACACATTCACTTTATTCTTACACATGTGATATGTCATGGCAGTTGTAACATATAGATGTAAAGTATCACGTGTGTTCAAGTGTATTGAACATGCTTTGATGAATAAGAATTCCTGTGTGTATAACATGCAAGGATTCCCATAGGCTATAGAAGGTAGCCATAAGGTTGTGCCAAAATCAAGCTTCCTATGTTCATCTACATTATCTATGCTTTCGCCCTAGCCTTTTATGCAACACCCTCCTCTTTGTTAGCCTTCACATATTACCATGTTCTGACTCAACCTGAGGTCAACCTGGCCCAAGGCCCCTAGGTCACGGGTTGGGCAGGTAGGTCAACCCAAGCTACACTTTTTTTAAAAAAAGAAAAAAACAACTGAAAATGGCATTGCTTTGATAAAAAAAAAAGACTAGCACGAAGTAAAATCCGCCCTAGACTAGCCTCTAGGTCAGTGGGTCACTAGGTTGAACTGTCAGGCCAGGTTTTATAACTATGGTTCCATATCCCATTTAGATAAAATATATATATATATATATATCACAAAAAGGTCTTTGATGTAATGAATAAAATGACATAAGATTCTAGAAAATACATTACTGGCAAAGGAAGCTCGGGTTTGACTCGTGGTGCTGCAGGTACTGTATTTGCTTCAAGACGAACAGCTTTAGCTGTTGCACTAGCAGCCTTATCCTTTTTTGACTTTTTTATTGAAGCACCTTGCTTTCCACCATCCATTGGTCTTTTCTGAACAGGACATGGATGACATCAATGTAAAGAAACAACTCAGTCTTTGATAGAAAGGAAAACCTATATGACAATGAAATGTAGAAACAGCATATATTACAAAATTAAATTAAAAATAAGCATGAATTATTAACATATGTATATGAAATCCGCATAAAGCAAGTATGGAGGAGAAGCGGGCTTTTGATGAGCATTCTACCTTGTTCTCATCCATGTCCCCCTCCTTGGTTTCTCCTTCTGTCTTTTCAGAATCTGAGAGAAAACCCCCCGTCTTCTCCAAGCGTTCTTCTAAAGAATCTTCAAGCAACTATAGAAAATACTAAAAAGTTCAACATTAACACCTAAAAACACAAATGCAATAAAAATAACCAACAACTTCCTCATTTACAACCAAGATGCAGAACACACTTACCCCCCAATGTATTTCTTTTTTATTTATCTGATTAGCTGCATCCTGGCTGCTTCCAATTAATGTAACAGCATCAGGATCATCAGAAATTGAGATGGGCTGTCCAGGAGAAACTGCCAGCAGCAGAAGAGAACATGTCTTATCTACCAATTTCTTCATGAATTAAACATGGATATGCAACTATTTTCAAAGCAAAATGATATACCTTGGAAGTTAATATGCTCATTGACAATCCCAAGTATTATAGTGGATTTTGACTTCCGAAGATACTGCATCATGAGCTCATCGGAGTACTGATAATAGGTTTAAAACCAGCTTTTCAGAAATTTGCACAAATTGATGAATAGTGTTCTTATGTGCTACAAACTAACAGAAGAGAACCTTTAAACCACCTGACATATCTTAATGTTGACTTTGCTCTGCCTAAGAGTATGAGCAAATTCCATCTCCTGGCAAAAATTACAATCATTAGATCTTCTACAGAAGCAATTTAACCACATTGAGGATGGAAAAAGTAACACAAAATATTAGAATGGCATCAACCTCCAGATGAGTAGGAGAAAGAACTCCTTCCAACTTTTGAAGGTCTCGTGAGTGCATCATTTCATGATCTTCACGGAAGCTATTGAAAAAATTTCTTGCTGGGAACAAAATATGATAATAGAAAAAAAAAAAAAAAAAAAAAAAAAAACAAGACAATTGTCATGCTGACAAGCCACTTTGAAATTTTCAAGTTTAGGATAAGGATAAAATAAGAGCCAGAAATTTCAATATTTACCATCTTGGATATGCCCTTTAGCAACAATATCCATATAACAATGGACAAACACTGGATAAAGCACTCGAAGCAACTCATGCTGCAGAATTCAAAGGAATCCACATTATCAAAGTAAAAATCATATGCCAAAACAAATACGCATATATCGAACCATGCATCAAAGAATAAATCATTGACTAGTTTACCTTGTACAAATCAAGCGAACTATAAGCCCAAGTTCTTAGTTTACTATACTCCTCTTGGTAACGTGCTGGACTATCCTCTGGTCTGAATAACAACAATAAAATTATTTTTCAAATCAATAATGAATAAATAACCAAACTATTAAAAAACTTGAAAAAAAGAAAAGCACATCCCTCATTCCTTCATCCCTCAAATTTAGCATTTGTAATGTTTTCAGGTCCCATTTTTGTTTCCACATTCTTATTCAAAATCTTCACTTTCAACCAATCAATTTTAGGATCATATTTAGAGTTTCTCTGACACATAATTGTTTCAAGTCCCTTTTTCTTTTTACAAAGGGCTGTTACAGTGTCATTGAAGTTTCATTAATTGAACATAAAACAACATTTGATGACAAATTTCTACCCTCGACTTGTCTTAAAGGTTATTCCTTTTTGCTAATGTTAAACAGGTTATTCCTTTTTGCTAAATGTTAAACAGGTACAGGCTCTGTTAAACTGTTTACTTCCTCACTTAAGCTAAAACTCTAAATAGGTTTTCTAAAAACTCAATCTTGATAAAATCCATGAATCCAAACACAAATATTTCCAAACTAAACAACATAAAAGCAGACAAATTCTTCACTACTAATGCTTACTTAAAATCTTCACACTCTCTAATTACAAAAATACAAAAACATTGCCCATTAAAGCCATTTCTTTTCTTTCTTCTCCTACGTTAAATTCAGTACAGAATCAGCTAAAACTCCTTGCTTACTCAAAAAACCCATTATTTTTTTACCATTCAAACATTCTGCACTCCAAAAAATCCATAAAAGCATCAAACTGAGTAAAAATTAAAGAGAGAAAAAAAAGTGGGGTTAGAGAGCTACTGAGAGAGGGAGTGAAGGAGGGTTGAGAGATCAGGATCCGAGTGGATATTGATAGCTTTATTGCTGTTGTTTTGTTGTTGCTGTTGTTGTTGGATTTCTTCGTGGAAAGCAAGCTCTGCTTGCTTGAACCCTTTCTTCTTCAAATACGTCTCCACAAACTTCACCACAGCTTCTTCATCCATAATTGCCCCTCTTCTTCTTCTTCAAGTAAGAATAAAACGCTGCAAAATCCTTCTTTGTGTTCTTCGAAAATGAACCACTCTCTCTCTCTCTCTCGTTTTGCTCCTTGGTCGAAGCTTTGCTGATTTTTCTCTGTCGAGGCTTGCTGATTTGGGATGGCGATTAGGGCTTTGAAGTATCAATGATGGAGCCCAGCAAGATTTGTCTTTTGGGCCTGGTTTGGTTTTGTAATTGAGTTTGGGGCTCAATGCTTCAATCTAGCTGTTGGGATTGTAGGATGGACTTGATCTTAGGAAGTATATTTATTTGATTTTGCCTCTCATATTGCAAATCTAATAATGAATCTTGAAAAGATCGAAAATTTATTGAATGAAACCGCAGGTTAGACTTTTAAACCTAGTAACATGGTTTTTGGATCCGGTTCAGGGATTGACTCGGAAAAAAAATTACATTACTATATTACCAAATCAATTTATGAGTTATTAAATCAATATAAGTTAACCATTTTAATAATAATAATAAAAACTAGTTTAGTTGGGATAAATCAATCAATCACTAAAAACTTGATGGATCAATCGAGTTTAACCAAGTCAATGATTTTCTTGATTCAATTTAACTGTAAATATGACAAGTTTAATAATTATGGTTAGAAAATATATTTGATTTAAACACAACTCTTAGCTTGCTTTGAGAAATAAGACTCGCAAACAACACTCTTCATGGTGAAATTCCGCATGAAGTTGGGCGTCAGTTTAGGTATGCGAGGTCTGATGCTGACCAACAATTACATACAAGGCAAAATTCCAGCCAACTTGTCAGGCTGCTCCGACCTTGTAGAGCTCCCTGTTGGTGGCAATATGCTTGGAGGTAAAAGTTCCTATGGAATATGGTTTCTTGTTAGAACTCACAATACTCTCTTTTCGTCAGAACAATCTCCGAGGAAAGATACCGCACTTCATTGGTAATCTTACCGCTCCTGAAAGATAATCTTTGCGAGCAAATGTTTTTGAGGGAAAAATTCTGGATACGTTCGAATAATTGAAGAGATTAACCAGTCTTGTGCCTGGTGAAAATGAACTTTCTGGTTTCATCTCTCCATCTATATACAATCTACCATTGATTGCTACTTTATGTTTCGCTGCAAATAGATTTCACTGAAGCCTCCTGTCAAATTTAGGCCAATCCTTTCCCCATCTTCAATGGTTTGCATTATGGCAGAACCGATTTTCCAGACCAATTCCAACCTCATTATCCAATGGTTCTGAGCTTGAAGTTGTTTCATTTACATATAACAGTTTAACAAGTAAAATACCCGAAACTCTTGGAGAACAACAGCATCTCTGTCGATTGCATTTCGGAAGTAATAACCTTGGAGATGGAGGAGATGATGAAATGGAGCTCCTTGCTTCTCTGACAGAACGCAGCATGTTGAAAGTTGTGAGCATTAACAACAGATTAGGAGGATCACTGGTGGCTACAGTAGGAAGTGTTTCAACCTGGACGGGTTATTTTGGGCTAGCTTTCAGGAAATCACATTTTCGGACACATCCTTCAGGTATAGGAAATTAGTTAACTTTCCTGTACATGGATCGAAATCAATTCATTGGTGAAATACCAACTTCTTTTGGCAATCTTCGAGATTTAAAGCAGTTTTCACTCTTCCTGAAGCAATTTATAATACCAGGCCAGGTTTCATGACAGTGGTTTCCACCAGCTTAGATACAATTCCTTGGTGAAAATGATTTTACCATGTCGAGAATTCAAGGATTGAGCCCAGCAAGATTTTCTGTTTTGAGCTAGGGTTTGTTTTGTAATTGAGTTTAGGCCTTAATGTAGCTGTTGGGCTTGCATAATGGTCATTTTTCCAAGTAATCTAGGTTTTGAGAGAGGAACCCGGAGGAAGTTGTGCTTCTTGATATTTATATCATATTTATTATTTAATAAATAAAAACTTTTAATATTTATAAATTATTTATTAGATTTTGGATATTCATATAACTATTCATTATTCTATTATCATATATTATTTAATAAATAATAAAATAGTTTATATATATATATATATATATATATATATATTAAATAATAAATTATAAATATTATAAACATATGTGTTTTATAATATTAATATTGAGATATGTATATATTATATTATATCAAAATAAAATTTAAATGTTTTATAAATATATTTATATAATATAAATATATATTTCAGGTTAAGTTCAAGCGAGTTTAACACTATCTATTATCCAAAAAATATATATTTATATTGGTAAGATCAGAATGATATTCCTTCATATTAAATTACATTCCTAATAAAATATTTAAATATTTAGTTAGCATTTGATTATTATTTTAAAATATAAAAAATAAAATAATTGAAACATTAAAATTATTATCTTTGTCTACATGTGACCAATATATATATATATACATAGAAAGAATGTAATTATAAGATTAACAGAAGTTTCTAAATTACTACCGACATGTGAATTATTGTTCATTGGGATTATGTTAGACAAATTCTTCATGAATAGTTTACTTTTGAGTTTTAATCAGATATGATTGATAAAAATATTATTCAATAATGCTTTTGGGTTGTTAATAACTATTATTTCTTGCACACTAATTAAATTATATCTCTTACTTTCTCAAGTCAAAATCAACAAGGGGAGGAATCTTAAAAGATACACAATTCTTTCTCTTTTTTTGTGGATAGGATTTTCTACTCTCTTTTTTTTTTTAATCTAACTCACAAGTTATTATATTTATTTCTTATCCATCTTAATTTAATCTCAGGCCTTGTTATCAATAACTCTAATACCTAAAATGTATTTGAAAATACGGTACAACACTTGGTTTTTAAAATAAAAAATAATAAAAATGATATGAAAATATAAAAAAATTATTAATTTAAAGTAAATATAAAAATAAAAATATTTAATATTTCTTAAAAATATTTTTAAAATATAAAAATAAACAAACTCTAAAAAAATAATATTTTAAATTAAATAATTAACCTAATAAGTCAGTAACAAGTCACAATAACCCAATAACTCAAGCTTTAAACCTAATTAGATACAAAATTGAGTTTAACAACTATGCCAATTATAATAAAATAAGTAAAGAATTCAATATTTAATCCCCGTGAGTGTTTGACTGACAATACCATGAACATGAATATATATTATATCCCCACCATCATACTTTCATACAGCTATACATGTCCCTAACTCCTTTCAAAGATTTATTTTTGTGTTTTAAAAATATTTTTAAAAAATTAGTTTTTTTATATTTTATTTAAAATTATTTTTTTTTATCTTTTCAAATTATTTTAATAAACTAATATTAAAAACAATTTTTTAAATAATAAAAAATATTATTTTAAATAAAAAATTATTTTAAAAAATAATCATTAACCCTCACCTAAATACAGCTGGCAGGTTCAATGGTTTCAGAATTGACAAGAGAATGTGGAAGTAGCATAATGCAAGGGCCCCTATTATTGAGGTTGATGTCACCATGTGAGGGCCACGATATTCTCTCCATCTTCAAGGAATATTCTCATCTATGATGGTTACATTCGGGCAAATTCATTTATTACTATCTAAATATAAAAAACCATGTTCAAAAAACTTATTTTCTTGAAAAAAGAAATATATATAAATATAACTGGATATTTAAAATCAAATTACTTGACCCTTTTTTATATGAAAAATTGCATAACCCTTAAGTCGTTTCAAAAATCTATTTTTATATGAAAAATAAATAAGTTGCTGTACCTCCACTCTGCCAGAACCCTATCCATAATTTAAAATAAATAATTAAATTATTATTTTCTTACATATTTTATCACATATATAACTTGGAACGATATTAATGTAATTGGATATTTAAAATCAAATTACTTGACACTGTTTTTTGGATTAAAAATTACATGACCCTTGAGTTGTTTCGAAAATCTACTTTTTTTTAATAGTTATAAATAAGTTGTTGTTGATGGTTATAAATATACCTCCATACATAATTTAGAATAATTATTTAGATTTTTCACATATTTTACCGCTTAATTAACTTGGAACGATATTAAAATTTAGTTTGAAACTTAAAACATTTTTCGTTGGTTGTTAAAAAATCATTATAATATTTAAAAGATCAAGTGTAATTCAGAACCTCACCTAAGATCGATTACTTAAAATAGATTCAATGTAAAAATAATAATTAAAAGCTCTATGTTAGTTATTAAATTTGTGTTTATTGCTGTAGTGCAGAATTTTTTTAAAATATTTTTTATTTAAAAATAAATTAAAATAATTTTTTTTAATTTTTATATTATTATATTAAAATAATTGAAAAGCATTAAATTAATATTTTTCTTTTAACAAGGAAAGCATCCATATGGCAGAAAATAAATACAAAACAAACTGTGAAACCACGATGCTATAAAAGAAAATTCTTATAATATAGATATAAACTAGTTACATGTCCACACTATGCTATGATTAAATCAAATAACAATTTGAACATAAAAAAAAGTTGAGAAGTTGAGGTAATAAAATAACTATTTAACATTGTTATTAAATTCAATTTATCTCATAACCTTGAAACTTCTCATTTGACTCCTTTTCTAACCTAAATTAATTGAAAATCAAATCATGTGAGATTTTTCTTGACATGACTTAGTCATTTATACATGTTTAAAAATACTTGGAAGACTGGTAAAAAATATCACTTAGATTTTGATTGGATCAACCAAATTAATTCTAATTATTTGATTTGATATAAAACTTGATTTAGATTAGTGTTTAGTTCAATATATTGCTGAGTTGATTATTAAGAAAAATCAAGTTTAATAACATAATATATTAAAGCTAATTAATCGCACAAACATTTTTCTATGTATCTTCAGGTGTATCGGTTGCTAGCTAAATTAAACACAACCGATTGTCAATAGCAATGGAGGAGATGAAAATATGATAATTTAATTTATTGTAGAAGCTAAAATATCTGCAACTAATTAAATGCATCATAATATGATCGATGGGCCATGGAGATGATAACGTAGCAACAGTATAAGCTAACCGACAATGGATGACATGTTGTCTTTTTTATTTTTTGGTATAAGATGACATGTTGTCTTAAGCACACAGCATGCCATCTCATGTCTTCCATCAATATTAGAAGTTAATTTGGAACACATCTAATTAATTGTTTATATTTTTTGAGAGAACGAATTAATTTTTAATCTTATAAAACACCAACCATCAAGCAATTAATATTATTTACAGATAGCAATAGATTGAGATTTGATGTGCTTGATCTATTAATTGTTTTAAAAAATATTTTTTTATCAAAATAATATTATTTTAATCCTTTTTAACTTTTTTTTTTAGGGTTCAACTCTTAAATGTTTTTTATAACCATCTTCACGTAGCTTCTAATCAAGTTGAAGTAATTAATTCAAATAAAATTTTAATCACCATGTTCTTTTTCATAGTTTGGTTCTTGAAAATATATAATCGTTCATGATATATATATATATAAAGAGAAAACGAATAGGTTAAAAACCCAACAATAATGAATCTGGTTTAGGCAAAAATTGGCATTTTCAAATTTTGGAAACCACTTGTCCCGTTCAAATTCCAATCTCTGTGGTCACCACTGGTGTGGTGGGTCTGAAATCAAAACACCAACTAGCTAGTATAACGTCGTGTGGCAGTGGCAGTACTACTGGCTAGATTCTGGTGGCTGATCATAAACCATTGGCTATCATGCACAGGAGGAGCAGACACTTCGATCCCACATTCCGGGCTACATTAATGGAGTCAAGTCAAGAGAAAATTATACAGTGAGATTATAGTAGCCATGAACCAGATCAGTGTTTAAGATTCTTGTATCAGGTAGCAGTGATCTGCTTTGAAAGTCGTAGAACTTAAACAAACAAGTGTTATACCAGCGAGTGTGTGCTTCTTTCAATCCAGGGAAGATTCAGTTTAGGGTGGGAGACACGAGTTGATGAGTCAACTCAAGTTATAGGTTTACAGCTCACCTAATTAACCTTTGGAGATGGATTTTATATATAATTATGAAATAATATATATATATATATATATATATATATATATACCTTTGCCATATATTTGCCATAGAGTTCATCTCAAAGAAACTTTCTGTGATTGTAACTCAAAATAGTGCGTGATGATATCTAGGCAAGATATATTTATTTATCATACATAATTAACCAATAACCATGCCCTACATATCATCACGCTATTAATAATTTATATATGATAGATATTGGAATCTCAAAAAGAGAAAATAGTGGTTGGTGCCTGCCTTACTTGCAAAGTTCGAGCTAGTATCAAAAAAAGAAATGTTTGGTTTCTGTAATGATGCACCAAGGCGTGTAATTATGCTTGCCACCACGATAATTATGGGACCCAAAAACCTCATTATTAATCCACTAAAGTGGCAATAAGAAATAGTTTGTTTTTATATTTTTTTTAAAAAAATTGAGAATTTTTTTCTGCTTTAAATTAATTGTTTTTCAAATCATCTTGATATTGATATGTAATATTAAAAATAAAATAAAAATATTATTTTAATTTATTTATAAATAAAAAAATATTTTAAAAAATAACTATTATCCTATTTGTAGAGGAAGAGATGTATGTGAATCAATGTGCCCAGCAACTCTTTGCATTACACATGGATTGTTTCTAAACCATTTAGTTGTCAAGCTACATATAGTTCAAAATCCTTCATGCTTATGCTTGTCTCTTCATTCTCAATTATGTGTAGATTTACCAGATCAAAATGAAAAACCTTACATGATTAAAAGGGTATGCTTTGGTGAATATGAAGGTGTTGCTTATTTCTCTTGGTATTAGGGGCCACCATGGCTGCTGGTGGAAGAGGTTGATGGTTAGCCAAGACACTGACCACTTCCCTACCCCTTTTGAATACGATTTTCAAGAAACAATACAAGAATATAAGGATAGAGAAATAGAAAGTTGAGGGACCGGACACCTTAATTAATAACTATGTGTTTGCTAATTATTCTGTCCTAATTACATCTTAAATTTGTTCCACAAGAAAACCGAGAATCATCATTCTGTCAATGTTTAGGTAAAATCTTGTTGGTGATTTTATTATTGATGGAATTCTTGATAGAAAAATGTCTTTAAAAATATCTTATCGAGGTTTTTGTTTCGTCAGCATTTCATGAGCGATGAAATTTTTCTTAAAAAATAATGATGAAATATTTATTATCAATAATTTTTTTTTTAATATTTTGGATGTGTTTACATGTCACCATTTTGTTTACAAGATCGATCTAAATCAGAGAGGTTTGCTGTAACTTGTTTGACATAAACTTAATAATTAGAAACAAGAAAAAGAAACAAATCTATTACTTTCAATTGCAACGAGAAGAAATACAAAATTAAGTTTCATATTGGCCCTAAAAAGGGAAAAAATTGGGTCACTTCATAATTCTTTATATCCTAAGGCAGAGCAGCTGGAATTTTAGCATTTTATAGTGTATATAATTAAATATATTTGAAAGAGAAACTAGAGTGAGCTTAAATTTCATGGGATCACGGACCTCTTGGATCAAAATCATACTACAAATTAAAATAAACAATTGTGAGCTTCAAAATTCCAACCTTGATGGGGTCAAGTCAAGATCACAAAGAAAAGCAAAAAAAAAAAAGACTTTAATTTGCTGAAATTTATAGGTCAAGTATCGCTTTTGCCTAGATATATCCTAGTAATTGTTTTATTGGAAAGTTATGCTAATGGTGTAATATTGATGACTAGCATTATACATTAATACCTGCATTGTCAAATGCCAATGATTTTTCCATCTCATAAATTGGCAGGCCTTCAATTTATTTCATTCTAGAATCTCTAGCTTTTTATTTGGAGAAGAAACCTAAAAAAAGTCTCCCAACTATGGATAACGTCTTGAGTCTCAATTGAGTCTTTAAAGGATTTTTTTTTAATCTCAATTTGAGTCATTAAAGTATTAAATAAATCTAATTAATTTTTTTTAATCTAAACTCTTCACAAATCTTTAACATAAAACTTTAAATTTTCTAGAAAGCAATGTTTTTTACGTAAAACAATTTGGATGGAATCCATGAATGATTATGAATGGAGGGCTTAATTGAGAACTTCTTAAAGTTTGGCGTCTAATTGAGATAAAAAAAATGTTTTGAGCACTTATTCAAGGCTACCTATATAGTCAAGGGATTTTTTTTTAAGGCATGCCCTTTTCTTTTTATCTGGGAGGGAGTTGTAAGAATTGTTTTTTCATGAATATAGTAATTTGGATAATTTATTTGAGTAAAAAAAAAAAATCTATTCACTGAAACCAACCACAAAATAATATTATTGTTAAATTAAAAAAATATTTTTGCTTCCCCAACCTTGTGGGATTTTGTTGATGCATGTATCTTTCCTTTCATGACACAGAATATCTCAAAAAAAAAAAAAAGAAGGAAAAATATAAAGAATTTTACTCTTAAAAAATAAATGATCAATGATATCATAATTAAACATATTTTATTAAAAGATAAATTATAAATATAAACTTATTGATCTTCAGAAATTATCATGAAACTTAATTAATGACCATCTATTTTTTAAAAAGTGAATTTATTGGTAGTTTTCTCAAAAAAGAATATCTTTCTTCTCAAAAAAAACTTGAAATTAATATTTTTAAAACAATGCACTCGATCAACTTGTCTTTCAAGTCTTAATAAATCTGCATGAATTATGTTCTTGGTCGGCATCTGATCATTTGAATATTTGAAACCCTAGAGTATCTTCAGGCGCCAGTCAGTCATCATCAACAAATTAAAATTAGCTGAAAGGATGTTATAAAAAGGGATTATCAATCTCCCTTCTCACCCTCTTCTTCTTAATGACAGTTAAAGTATATTATAATTAATCATTGATGGAGCGTGATACTTTTTCCCTTTTATTCTGGCACTAAAAAATAATAATTATTCAGAGTAAAAGACTTTAATCCGTGTGCTGCGGGTTTGTTTTGTTTATTTCAAAATAATATTTTTTTTATAAAATAATTTATTTTAATAAATATATATTGTTGTTTTTAAATAAAAAATTTTTGAAGTCAACTCCGCTTAATCTCATTTAAATTTAACTGAATCTACTGAATTTAATTGAGTTAACTTCTGTTTAACCCAATAAACCTTCAAATTGCTTCAAGATGAAACCCTCCGGGACAAATTATTGTTAGATTAATTGTTAAGTCAAATCAAGTTGAATCAGCATGAACATATATTTAACATAGTTTAAAAAATAAACTTAATCTCAATTATTCTTAAAAATAAATCTGCTATGAACTAAAAATAATTAAGAAAAAAAATCAACTTGACACGGATCTATCATCAATCCCTTGTAGTAACTAAAAAAAATCACCAAGAAAAAATGTGATATTTTTTTTCATTTTTTATTTTTAAACCAGGGAAGTTGCATACACCAATAAGAGAGTAACATTTGGGTAGGTAACTTTAGACACATGCATGCACTTTATTAAAAGAATAAATATAGTAACCCTAAATCATTGGTTGGATATGCATTTTATTTTCACTTAAAAAATTAGTTCAATTATTTTGATCTATTAAAAATAAAAATAAATATTATTTTAATATATTTTTAATTAAAAAATTATTTTAAAAAAAGTACTCTACATTATCTTCGATCCATTTGAATCTACCCTGACTGACAAAAGAACACGGCAAAAATAACCCCACAAAAACCAAGCAAAATGACATAACAGTAAAACATTTACAACTTTATATCCACAGATCTACTAATTAAGAGAAATAAAATAAAATTATTCTAAAAAAAAATGCGAATTAATGTTAACAATCTAACATCAAACCCAATAAACGCGTCTTTCTCCTATAAATAAAAATAACAACTTCTTGATATTTACATCCTGTGTGCTCCAAGAATATAAAAATAATACTAGGTGCTCTCCATTGGCTGCAAAACCATCAACAGCGTTCCTTTTCTCTTCTATATATATTTTAAAGAAAAAACACCTTCTTTCAACAACCTTTTGATGGATTCCATCAGAATTAGCATCTCTTCAATCCTTTCTTGGATTCCCTTAGAACATGTTCTTTGATAGCCAAATCACCAAAGTTGAACAAAAAAAGAAAATCTTGTTGAGTTCTTGAGCTAAATTAACGAGAGGAGGAGGAGAATTGTTTTTCGTTTTTTCAAATATGGAGGAGAGACATGTTATTTTTGGGAAGTATGAAATGGGGAGGCTTTTAGGGAAGGGAACTTTTGCTAAAGTTTACTATGGGAAACACTTGGTGACAGGAGAGAGTGTGGCAATTAAAGTCGTAAGCAAAGATCACGTCAAGAAAGAAGGGATGATGGAGCAAATCCAGAGAGAAATCTCAGTCATGCGTCTTGTTCGTCATCCCAACATTGTAGAGCTCAAGGAAGTCATGGCTACCAAGACTAAAATCTTCTTCATCATGGAGTATGTTCGAGGAGGAGAGTTGTTTGCCAAAGTAGCCAAAGGAAGGCTGAAAGAAGAAGCTGCTCGAAAATATTTCCAGCAACTAATCAGCGCAATTGATTATTGTCATAGCAGAGGTGTTTATCATAGAGATTTGAAGCCAGAGAATTTGTTGCTTGATGAAGATGAGAACTTGAAAATCTCTGATTTTGGCTTGTCAGCCTTGCCTGAACAATTTCGGCAAGATGGGCTTTTGCATACTCAGTGTGGAACTCCTGCTTATGTTGCCCCAGAAGTCTTGAGAAAGAAAGGCTATGATGGATCAAAAGCTGATATATGGTCATGTGGGGTGATTCTTTATGTGCTTCTTGCAGGATTCTTGCCATTTCAAGATGAGAATGTTATGAAGATGTACAGGAAAGTTTTCAAGGCTGAATATCAGTTTCCGCCTTGGTTTTCAACAGATTCTAAGAGGTTGATTTCAAGACTTCTTGTTGCTGATCCAGAAAAGAGAATCACAATTCCTGCCATAATGAGAAATCATTGGTTTCTTAAAGGGTTTTCAAGACCAATGGCCTTTTCTATCCAAGAATCAAGCATGGATAAAACAGAACAAGAACAAGATCTTGATTCTTGTTCTGTTGTCAACACCAAGGTATCATCACCAGAATTCTTCAATGCATTCGAGTTTATTTCCTCAATGTCATCCGGCTTTGATCTGTCTAGTCTTTTTGAGACCAAGAGGAAATCAGGCTCTATGTTCACTTCAAAATTTTCAGCGAGTGCTATCATGGAAAAAATTGAAGGGGTTGCAAAAGGGCTGAGTTATAAGGTGGCAAAAGTCAAAGATTTCAAAGTGACGTTACAAGGTCCATGCGAGGGTAGAAAGGGGAAGCTGGCAGTGACGGCGGAGGTGTTCGAGGTGGCACCGGAGGTTGCGGTGGTGGAGTTCTCCAAGTCTTCCGGAGATACCTTGGAGTATACTAAGTTCTGTGAGGAAGATGTTAGGCCTGCACTAAAAGACATCGTTTGGACATGGCAAGGAGACAATGTTTGTAATAAAGATAACAACAATAGTCATGTAGAAGATCGTGAAATTCAAATGTTGTAGAAAGGCTTTGATCTTAATTTGGTGAGTTAATTTTAGGATTTTATATAATCTGTAAATAAGTTTTCGTTATTTAATTAATGCATCAAGTTGAGTGTTTTTGTTAAGCACAGTGTGTGTGTGTGTAAAGCTTGAATTCAAGATTAACATTAAAACTATATAAAAAAAACACTAATATCAGTTGAGACACAACTCATTTATAAGAACTAATTTTTTATATACATTTTTCTAACAATGACAAAATTATCATAAAATTTGAAAGATGATCTTCAATGATATATGATCATAATTGGTTTAATTGGATCATCTTAATTAATTTCAGTTTTTATTGCAAGATATTTCCATAATCGATGGAAGAAAATAATCTTGGATGCCACCAAACATAATTAGTGTTGATTAATTCAAAAAGATTGATTAAAAACTGGAAAATGATGAGTGGACTTTAAGAAACAGTAAAGAAGTCATGTTTTTGGTATCTTATGGATTCATTTATTAAAATAACAAGGTGAAGACTAGCTGATTTGTTTAATCCATTGATACTTCAAGTCTTTTGTCATGCTAGCCAGCAAGAATCAGTTCTCCAATCATGATTCTTCTCTTCTTCAACATGCTTAAGAATGATGGTTTCAAGGGATTGAATTATTTTTTTAATAGTTAACTTGAGATTTTTCAATCATGATTCTTCTCTTCTTTTTCAAGTTGATAAATTCAAATGATAGGACTCGAAATAGAAATATTTTTTCTTTCTAGTTGATTCCGTTAACTAATATATTTATTTAATTTTATTTTTTAAAAGTAAAATAATATTTTCAGTTCAACTTATATAAAATTTATTTGTATTTAGATTAACACAAATACTTAGAATAAACAGATTAATAAAATTTTTAGAACATAATCAATAAAATAGTGTAATGATCCTAAATATACAAATATCTTTTTAATTTAAAACAAATGACTTGGATACTAAGTGAATTTGTTTGTTTATCAATTTGATTTTAAACGAATATATGCATTATTATTTTGAATCATTACAATCTTAATACAAAAATGCTTGTTAAAATCAAAATCTTCTAAATTTTTTTAAAAAAACTTTAGGATAATATTTGATTAATATCTCAAAATAAAAAAGACAGAAACAATAATAAAAAAAAACAAATCATATCCTCTTATATATTATATTTTAAAATGATATAAATCTACTCCTAACCTATCTCCGAAATAAAATAACTAAATAAGCGAGAACTCTCATGCAACTTAGACCATGTTTATTTTTATGTTTCAAAAGTGTTTTTGAAAAATCTTGAATTTTTTTTATTTTTTTTCTTTACTTTAAATTATTATTTTAGTGTTTTCAGGTAATCTTGATGTGTTGATATTAAAAAATAAAAAAATTATTTTAATAAAAAAATACTTTAAAAAACAACCACCACTATACAAAACAAAAACTTAAATTTAACTGATCAGGCCCTGGGTTTGCTTCCCCGGAGATCACCAGTTCGAGTCCCACAAACCTCAGGGCCACCGAAAGCTTACATGGTCGTTAACTTCAGGATCCGTGGGATTAGTCTGTTATAGAATAATATAAATCATATCTTGGAACCTTACCTAACAACTTAAGCTATTGAGTTGAATCGGTTCTTAGACATGATATCAGAGCCTTGATGACCAAGCGATTACGAGTTCGAATATCACCATTCTCATTTATTTAATTAAAAAAATTAAGCACAAGGTAATGTAGACCTGTGCAAGTTTCAAAGCTTAAAGAGCTTTTGCTTGAGGGAGTGTGTTAGAAAATAATATAAATTATATATTGAGATTTTACTTAACAACTTAAACTATTGGGTTGAGATAATTTTTTAACATAATTAAAATACGTGGAAACTAACCCGAAATTCCAAGTTAATCCAAAAAAAAACAAAAAAAAAAACTTAAACTTAAAAGGTGGCCTTCACGGGCTGGAAGATGTGCGAATGGTAGGCAAGAATTATATAAAAGTAGTTAAGCTTTCATTGTCTTAATGGTTTCCCTTCCGAGCCATCTGTGTTAATGCTCTTCGTCTTGACACGCATTCAACCATCACCAGTTCTGGCATGGCCACATCCAAGAAAAGAGGGGCGGCATTTCTCCAAGCTTTTTCTGAAATTAGCACAGTAGCAAATTGTGTATATACTACTTTTTTTTTTAAAAAAATCCATTTCTCAAGTGGGAGAGACCAGAAACTATAACGTGGGGCTGTGCATAATTTAATAACGACAAGGAAAGGAAAGGATATGGGAAGGAATGCGAGTGCTTGAGTTGGGCGGTCAAGGCATCATACAGTGCTAGATGGATAACTCCTTGCTAGCTACTCACCACCACTCAATTTTCATTTCTTTATTTTTCTTGTTTTACCCTATTTTTCTAAAATTAGAAACTAAGATATTCTTCACACAATAATAGAGCTTAGATTTATTATATTGAGAGAAAAAAACAAGTCTTGGCCACTCATTGCCATGAAATCCCTCCAAACGTGAGTGTCTTTGCTTCTGTCGTCGAGACTCTTGTTTTTTTGGTTTCACAAGAGAAAGTCTTTGGGCATGACTTCTGAATATAAAAAAGCCCTAGTACCTCCATAAATCAAACACCACTTGGTTGAATTCGAGATCTTTTAAATAAAAAATATATATTATTAATTAATCCATAGATAAAAGTTGATGCCATGTTAATCCTTTATTTATTTAAAATATTATTAATTCACCTATCATCGTACTTGGATTTTTTGATAATGAACACATTTAATTTATTTATTAATTATCATAAAATTCTTCAATTTTAAAAATTAATTTATTAAATAAATACGCTTGAAACTTACACAAACTAAATTATTATTTTAACCACTAAAAAGAAACTTGATATACATTATAAAAACTGATATTTTAATTTAAATATTTAAATTATTAACACGGTGAATAAAAACTAGTATTCTCATATTCTAATGTTATAGTTTCAAACTAGAGAGAAATATAGATAAAAAACTGATATTTTCTGAAAAGTCTGAAATTCAATAATCTAATCTAATTTGAAAAGAAAATAAAATAAATCCCAAGTATAGGATGAATTTGGACATGTTGCCGGACTTGGATAAAACTTTTTTCATATTCTTCTAGGTAACATGACTTATAGAATATTTTAGCTTGATCAAAAAATATATATATGGCCTTGTTTGATGTATTTAGATTTCTTCTTGAACTAAAACTTTTGTTACGCAATATACATCAATTATTAAATAAAACCATATAAATAATTTTATATTATTTATCTAACATAATAACAACGGAGAGTCGATAAATAATTCTTGAGTAGAAACACAACGTATAGAAACTAAATTAATTACGGGTCCAAAATATTATTTTTGCGTGCAAGTATATATATTTTGAGCTCTCAAGGGAACATTTTGGAATTTGTTTGTAATATTCTTCTCCTTCGATTTTTTCAAAAAAATCTCGTCATCGCAGTCTTTGCTAACAAAAAGTTGGTCGACCTCCTCCAAAAAAATTGGCAACCGCTTCCATCCACCGTTTGTTCTATCCAGCAAACTCTCCAAGACTTTTAAACACTTAATCCTTATTTTGTATGGAAATTATTCCAAAAATAATTTGCAATATATAGCCATCCTTATAAATCTTAATTTATAGCCTTTTTTTTTCAGTGGAAGGTGAATGAATCTTGAATATATAACATGATAGAGACCAACTTTATTATATAATAATAATAATAATAATTACTTCACTAAAAAACTATCCTAAATTGATTAGTTAGGTGTGCAAATTTTCTATGCATGGATAAGATCAAGGTGTTGAACATTGGGAATTCTATAAGACTTTTTCACATGAATTATTTCGAATACTTTATTTGAAGATATGGAAAGATGCATCGAGATTAAGAAATCGTTTGGGTACCGTTCCCTAAGAATTCAATTTTTTTCTTTTGTTAAAAATTAATTGTTTTTATATATTTTGAATCGTTTTGATACGTTAATCTCAAAAATAATTTTTTTAAAAAATAAAAAAATATCATTTTATTACATTTCAATACAAAAAACATTTTAAAAAATAATCGCAACCACACTTCTAAACAGACCTTAAAAATAAAAATCAGCACAAATATCATGGAGAAGCATGGAGCAGCACTAAATCAGGAAAAAGATGCGAAGATCAAGATCTATGCATTTCAAACAAATAAATTATATTGACAAGACATAAATTATAATTAATTAACAACCTTTAGAACTTCTGAATTTTTTTAACTAAATCCTTGGTCATGGCATGTTGGAACTTCTGAATTTTTTTAACTAAATCTTTGGTCATGGCATGTTGGTTAGCAAGAATTCAGGAGCATCAATCCTATGATAGATCTTGTGATTGATGAGTGATAAGTCTCCAGTATTTGTTTGATCAATGAGATTGATTCTATGGTAATGGCCATTGGCATACGTGTTGTCTCGAGGGTATAGTAGATTTTATTTTAAAATGTTTTTATATTTATTTTAAAAAAATATTAAATTGATGTTTATTTTAGTATTTTTTGATAATTTTAATACACTGATATAAAAAATAAAAATAAAATTAAAAAAATTATTTTGATATATTTTCTAGCAAAAATCACTTTTAAAAAGCACCATATAATATAATACCAAATATGTGTATAAACAAAAAAAGATTGAGAAAAATTTTAGACGTTATACATAATCTCTCACGAAAAAAAAAGAGAATAATTTTTTTATTAAAATTTATCAAAATCTACTGAAATACATAATAAACAATCTTAATCATGCTAAAATTATTAATCAATTCTCAATTAACTTTAAGCAACATCATGGAATTTCTTGCATGTTCACATTATATATGGGGTCCATATATAAATCATTGAAATTGCAAAATCCCTTGTGAAATAACAGCCGCTTGACTAAAGAAGCAATCGAACAAATCAAACACACAAAACTGTCAATATGGGAATTAATCATTGTAAATAAAGAAAAAAGCTTGCCCACTCACTTGGATCAAAACAACGAGCTCCACCTCCATTACAAAACAAAATATATTACTATTTAATTGAAGTCCTGTACGAAAGCAACCATAGGGAGCAGACACAAGTAGTACTGTTGCTTATGTTTGACCATTAATCATGGATTTGATCTTCTTTGTTTTCTCCTAGCTGCTGGTTTGATGTATGTAAGCACAATCTATGTATAGAAGGCTAATGAAGGACTTCCAAGTGGTTGTTTTGGAGAAGGTTAGGAGAAACGTCTAGGGAGATGTGATATGATACAGTACAGAAAAGGATAAACAAATCTGAATGATTAAGAGATTTATAATCTCTGTTTATATAATAAGATGGTTTTTGGTACATGGGATATGAATCATATGATCACAGACAAAGAATACGTACGCGCATGAGAGATGATCAAGACAAAAGATATATAGCTTCTGTCATCTTAATTTTTTCTGCCCTAATTTTTCTTACTGGACAACCTTATGATCATGTCCATTCCTGTCTAACCATATATACTGCTATTGCTGGTGAATTAGGTTGACACGAAAAACTTGAATTAGATTGAAACTTGATTAGTAAATGTAAAAAGAAAACTCTTTTACACTAGCTAACAAATGATCCTTCCAGATATTGCACCGGTAGTTGTTAAACCGGACCGGTGGGTTGATAATTTCCATAATCCTCAATTTTAGCCAAGTTATAGGTTTCAAAACGAATAAAAACAGATATTTACATTATGGAACCAAGTCGATCCAATCAAGTTTTATCGAAACCATTTTCTTTTTAAGATATTTACAGATGTTTACTTTTAACTTTTACGTTTGCGGTGTAAAAAACACAGTAAGATATTTGGTAGCATACCAAACTGCGTTTTATACTGTGGAGTCCACTAAAAAATTGAATTTGAAATGTAATTTTTATATGTTTTTTTAACCGAGTTTCATAAAACGCTGTTTGTTTTTTAGTTTTAAAAATGCTTTTGAAAAACTTTGAATTTTTTTTTTTACTTCAAATTAATATTTTTTTTTTGTTTTCAAATCAATTTGATATGCTGATATCAAAAATAATTTTTTAAAAATAAAAAAAGATTATTTTAATGCTTTTCCAAGTAAAAAAATACTTTAAAAAGTAACTGAAAAACATGCAATTAATTACTACAGTATATCGCCACTCATTAATGGGCCCAGTTTCTAAAAAAGAAGACAGAATGGGCCAAGTGGAGTTGAAAATGAAGAAAAAGACATAAATGAACCAGACAGAACTTACAAGACCCTTAGAAAATTGCCTATGGGCCTGCACCAAATGAGCTCTGTTGCTTCAATTTTTAGCTCTCATGGGCCCAACACAAGATTCTTGTAGTGGAAGAAAATATTGGGCCATAAATGAAGATCATATTTCTCTCTTATTGGGCCATAATCAACGAAGTCAAATCTCTCAAACTTTGTCCACTGAATTTTCTTTATTTATGTTTTAGAACTAAAAACAAGCCTTAAAGAGCTCTGTCCACTTCCGGTTCCAATAAGACATAATGGGCTAGCTGTATTGTAAAAGACAGGAAAAACCTTCATGGTTTGTGGTTTACTTTTATTTGCTTGAGCATGAGGTTTTTTTTTTTTTTTTTTTTTTTTTTTTTTTTTTTTTTTAGAGCTGTTGAAAATTATTCTTATTATGGTTTTTTATTATTTGCTTGTATTTTTTGATCAGTAACTTTTGATTTCTATTTTTTTAGTTTTTTTATAAAAAATTTAATTGTTTTTAATTTTATTTTTCAATCCAAGTTTATAGCGTATTATTTTTTAATCTGGTTTTTTATTCTTTTGATTTTTTTTTATCATTTTGTTAAATTTATTTATCTTTTCAATTTAACCCTCCAATTAAAAACATGTAGTTTCCTTATAATTTATTTTTTGTTTTTATTTTTACCTTTACTATTTTAACTGTTTTTTTTATTTTAGATCATTTTGTGTAATTGTTCCTCCTTTCACTTTTATCCTTCAACGTTTGATTTGCCGGGGATTGGGCTTCATGTTTTCTCCATGTGTTGTGTTTCCTGTCTAGTGACCTGGGGATTTGCCTTAGGTTATGTTTTTTTTTACCTAGTTTTGTACTTCCAAAGATTTTTTTCTTCAAATTATCGTGGTCTTTTATTTTTTTTTGTATGTTTACTATTATTTTTTATTTATATATTATTTAATTAAAATAAAATTAATAAATTAAACTTAGTTAAGTCTATAACTTAGGACATTTATTTTTATTTGGAACTCGCTTGCGATACTTAGATAGCATTAATTTTTCACAGGACAAAAAGCAAACTCCCGGCACAGCACGGGTCCATATATCTAATGAAAGCTAGAAACCATATTCAAGAGATAACCCTGCATTAATTTGATGGCTGAGCTACTAGACCGAAAGGTAGCTTATAAGAGATTTAGGGTGAGCAAATTACTCGAATTATCCAGAATATTCTTAAAAATTAATCAAAAAACAACTGAACTAGATGATTTAAAATATATTTTTTTACTAAACTTTGGCTAGAAATATGTTTAAAAAATTTGGTTAGACTTGGTTTCAATAATCAAAATAAAAAAACTAAACGGAATCAAACCAGAAAATCCATTATAAACTAAAATCTGTAAAAAAATAGCCTAACTAAAAGGCTGGTGAATTAAATTGGATTTATTTAGTTTTTAAAAATGTAAAACCAAACCGAGAAGAATATTAGGTTTGGTTTGGTTAAATTCTTTTTTAAAAAAATCCGAATCAATTATGTTTTCAGATCTAAACTAAACCAGTACTTGAACAAAACCCCACATTAGTTAATTAAATGATAAACTCTGGTCAGTCTTTTCTTTTTAATGCGAAAAAACTGTAATACATGTGTAGATAGGCAAACCTTCACTCCATTCCTACTCCTTGATGGTTGCAGATGACTGTCTTCAACAAATTATTATTATTATTATTATTTTCATAGAAGTTTGAAGTCAAGGTCTATTAACTAACAACTTTTCTTGGTAATCTCACCTTTAATTAATTCCTGCTCCTTGATATTAAGCATTTCTTTTTATATCTAGGTGATCTGACTAATGCAGACACGTTCATACTCACCATCACCAATCGCAATTTTGATAGAAGTTGAATGGTCAGTTTTCAAAAGTTGGGTGTGTGTTTAGAGATTATTAAATAACTATTTTAATTTTAAGCTATGATCTGAAGTTTTAAAATATAATTTATATTATTTTTTAATAACACATCCTTTTAAGTAAAAGTTTTTTGGGCTTGAAACTTGCACATATTTATATTACCTTGTGCTTGATTTTTATCAAATAAATGAAGATGATGAGATTCGAACTCGTAACCGTTTGGTCATCAAGGTTCTGATACCATATCAAAAAATCATCTCAATCTAAAAGCTTAAACTGTTAAATAAGATCTCAATATATAATTTATATTATTCTCTAATAGAAACGAAGCCATTGAAGAACCTTTTCTATACCTAGTGATGAAATTACCCATCACCTCATGCTTTTATTATTGTTGAGGTTACATGTCAATATTAGGTCAATTGAGTTTTTGCTTTCACTCTGACCATTCCTCCTAAACATTAAGTGGCTTCATGAATTGGTGTAGAAACGTTAATGATCGAGTTGGTTTGTGTCAATGAACTAATTCAATAAAAAAACTTAAGCCGTTAAGTAAGATTCTAAGATATGATTTATATTATTCTCTAACATATCTCCTCAAATGAAAGTTCTTTGAACTTAAAACTTGCACATGTCCACATTACCTTGTGCTTAATTTTTATTAAATAAATAGAGATGATGAGATTTGAACTCGTGACCGCTTGGTCATCAAAGCTCTGATACTATATCAAAAAACCAATTCAATCTAAAAACTTAAACCGTTAGATAAAATCACAAGATATGATTTATATTATTTTTTAATCGTTTAAAAACGACCTATAACCAATACTTGGTGTGTGAAACCAGACAGTATTGATGCAATGTGAATCCAAATTCTTCATTCTAAGAATAGGTTATTGCGTGATTACATGTGCACGAGTGATGTCAATGCTTTTTTATTCAATCTTCTTAGGGTTTGTTGGTGAGATCTGCTGCTTCTCTCATCCCCATCTGGGCGTCTCTTCAAGATAAACAAGTGTTCTTCTTTGGAAACTTATCTCCTGTTCAAAATAAGTTAATCATACCCACAACCTGCAGACATTCACAGCACTAAAATATTAATCAAATGGCTCGACTCTTTTCTAGCCAGTTTCCCTAGTGCCCATTTTCGCCAACAAAGAGTAAGTTGACTCATGACGACCTTGGAGGGATATATCTTGGCCTAGCCTAGCCCCGAAGGAACATGAAACAACATCAAGCAATTATACACATAATTATTTAACATGCAAAACACAAAATCTTCAACAAGAAGAAGGAGGAACAAATTACAAACGAGCAAGTGGAATATCATACATCATCAAGACCACGTATGAGTAGTGATCTCATGGATTACCACATCACGAGAACAACCTCCAGCTTGTAGCCATGTGTTAGGTACATGATTTCTAGCCATGATAGAAGTGCATGCCGGTGTTGACTTCAAACAAAAGTTTAAGTCTTTCACGTAAATATCTTGATTCAATCTTTAATTAGAAGACAATCGACTTTGAGTTATTAACAAAGTGGAAGGACCAGACCTTTGTCCCCACGATTCCTTTCACGACAGTATGGTGTAAAACATTTTCCCTTGTACTTTCATGTTTAGTTTCGTTTAATATTATGGTTTCATCGTTAATTAAATATGTTTTCCATCTCAAATCACGATAAGAACTTTGATTTAAAAAGACTATAGGTTATATATTTTTCTAACATGTTTTTTTTTAAATTTTAACCGCAAAGGCTGTCGTGAAACACGAGCTTACCCATTGGTTTGTTCTTGGCTGCAAAAAAAAATGAGTTAATCTAGAAGAGTACTTCTTGAATCAAGAGCTCCCATTTTCTGGTGGAGGAAAATGAAAAGTACCCTGGCAGACAAGAATATGTGGATCGCATAACATTCGAGGAAAAGTTGAGAGGTCTTGATTACTTTAGAGGTATGCATGACGAGGGGACGATGATGCAATTTGTAGACGTCACTGATGAATATAATTAATATTACAAAGGACTTATGATAACTAAATAAATAAATATTGACTTAATTGCAAATCCTACGCAATAAGGTGTGATTAATTTTGTGATACTTGGAAGAAAATGCGTACTTTATTGATTGAAAAGTAGAGATAGAACTCCACTAGCAGGTGGGATTTATAGTGGGAAATAGTTAGGTATATTGATCCTTGAGGAGTGGAATTTATAGGGGGAAATATTTTTTTAATATATATAAATATTGTCATTTTTATTGAAAATTCAATTATGAAAAATATTTACTTTAATTTGTTCATTATAAAAAGATTAATTTGTAAGGAAATAATATTTATATGATACATATTATATGACTCTCGGCACCTTAATTTGTTTTTAGTGATATGATTTATTGAGCAACTTCTCTTAAAATTTGAAATGCATATATATAATTATCAATAAAATATACCCATCACTAATATCTGTTGATGAATTCATCAATAATATTTAAATTATAACTTGACTTACGATCTCCCCCTCTCCCGCCTCCCATTTATTCTTCTTCTTCTATTTTATTATGCAGAAAACAACACATAAAACCCTTACCCTCTAATTTTATTACAAATCAAGCTTTCATCTTCATAAATTTAAAAACATTTTGGAGAAATATCACAATTTAGTGCATGTTGCGATTGGAAAATAAAGCATTTTAAGATATCTCTCGTGAGAAACGGATATCTTAAAGAAATTGTTAGATGAAATAGTATAAATTATAATGAGTGAATGTTAAAGAATAATATAAATAATAAAGCATTTTAAGTGGTGTTATAATTAGAGTTTCAATGTGTTTCCAATGTATTTTTTCCCCTCTTTTCTTATAAAATTTTTTGTCCATCCGTTTACTACTTTTTTAAAAAATATTATGTTTTCCAATTACAAGAACTTTAAATGTCGTGTTTTTTAATTATAAGATATATTATAAGATATAAAAAACTATGCTATTTTAGTTTTAACTTTTTCTTTCAGTATCATCTGGCCAAATTTGTTTTTTATTTTTAAAATGGAGTTAATAAACAAAAAAAAACCCCTTTCATTCCATGCAATTATAGTTCTAATTGAAACTTTGCTAATAAAGTTCTCAGCAATTGACTGCATCACAAGTTTACAAGCGAAGCCTTTTTCTCACTGATCATCAATAATTAATCAACCTGGAGATGCCCATCTCGAGAAATCCCCATGGGAGTCGTGTTCCTGCATTCTTTAGCAACATTAATCACAAGAAATTGAAAGGTACGACGGCGAGGAAACTTCGTAGTAGCTGGGCATCTTGCCTCAAAGATAAGAATGAATTCCACCTACGTGGACTAGGGGGAGTGTGCTAACCACTTGATTAATTAACAATTAATTAAAGACTTTAATTTTCAAAAGCGCCTGCGTAGGTGTATGTGTATGCTGATGAATTTTATAATTTGTCAATATTTTTCATTTAGATTAACCCTTTTATGTTTCTTTGAAAATAATAAAAAGACTAATAAAATGTGAGTAATTAATGCTTTGTGATACATGTTATTTGATTCTTGGCACCCTAAGAAAATACCTTACATGATTTTTTGAGTGGATTTTCTATAAAATCTGCAATATCTACTAATTGTATCTCTTGGAAATTAAACTCATAAACATTTAGACATAATCTACTTGTTTTATTGCACAATCTCTTTCTTAATTTTTTTTTTAAAATCAGCATTTTAAAATTTTATATTAATTTGAAAATTTAATTATAATTAAAAAATATGTTGAAAAGGTTTTTAGATATTTTGTTTTTGCGCTCCAAAAACACTTTTGAAAAAAAATTAATTTTTTTTTGTTTCAAATTAATATTTTCTTATGTTTTCATATTATTTTTATGTGCTGATATTAAAAATTATTTTTAAAAAATAATATAAAATATTATTTTAATATATTTTCAAATAAAAAAACAAAATACTTTAATTAACAACTACTACCATACTATCGAAAAAAAACGTAAAAGTTCTCATCAGCAATAGACAGTACGTAATTCATAAGTTTACAGGCAAAGCCTCTTTTTTCTCTCACCTATAAGGTTAATCAAACTCGATCGAGAGGTCACCTAGAAGATTGATTTTCCTGGTACTCGTAGGATTCACGTTTCCTCGTTTGAATGACAAGAAATTAAATTTTCTCCTTTCAAGGGTTCTTGATAATTTGTCAAAATATATGTGAGGCAACTTTCAGTTAGCTATCTATCTCAATCTCGACAGCCAGAAGTCTTAATTAAATTAATCGAAAATATCTTGTTTCAATATTGATATAATTAATTAAGCAAAGTGTATTTTTTTTCAAGATATATACACACTTGTCATTAATGGTTACCCTTGAACCTGCGGTCACCTTGAACATCGACATGAAAGGACATGCATGAAAGCATCTACTTGAACAATTAGATGATCATCAAGGATTTAATTAATCGATCATCTCCTATATATAATTTTCATTTTTCAGGCCTAGAGCCAACTTAATTTCATTGTGCAAGTAATTCTATAAGAAAATCTTAATTTCTTCGAGTTAATTTGAGTTTAATTATGGGAAATAAAAGATTCCTTTAAAAGGAAGAAGAAATAATTTAGAATTTGAATCCATTTTTTTAATTTTATTTTACAGTAAAGATATTCTTGGATATATATATAGTTTTAATTAGCGACAATCAATATTAAGTGATCATTTCCTAGATAATTTTAAGAACACATCCTCTATATATCAGTCTGGAGCATTCAAAATTAAAAATTTAATAAATTCTTTTGGTTGTTAATCTTAAAATTTAAACCTACGATCGAAGTTAAGAGAAAAAACATTTTATTAACCATTATATCAATCTCTTAAAGCCTTATATTTTCTTAAAAAACATTTAATCATGTGCATATGTATTTAAAATCTAATAACTAAATCACAATATGAATGATTACCTTTAGATTGATACATTTAATTATTATATAATAAAAAAACAGTCTAAAAATCAGAATTTTAGTAAGGTATTACTCAACTATTTCAATTTGAAAGTTTGAATTGTTGAAAGAAATTTTAAAAATTATCTAGAATTGTTAGACAATCTTAAAAGCATGTCCATTAAATTAGCTTTTAATATTTTAAAAAAATTAATAAATTAGTTTTGAATTTTGATCTTAAAGTTTAAACCTACAAAGATAATTAAAAAAAACCCTTCTTAACCACTTAAATGAATCCTTTGAATCTTTATACTTTCTTAGAAATATTTAACCATATGCATATGCATATGTATTCAAAGTCGCTGTCAAATCACAATCTAAAAATAAAAATTGTAACAAGGTATTATTCAACAATTTCAATATAAAAATTTAAATTATTAGATAAAATTTTAAAATAAATTTTATATTTATTTTCTAACATTCAACCATATAATAAATGTTTTTCATACAAGCTTGTCATCAAACCTTACAGAAAACTTTATGATGTACAATGACCACTTTAAAGAAAAAAAAATATATATATATATATAAAGAAAAGAGAAAGTAAAATTCATGACCCACCAAATATGATAAGAATCACAATATGAATGATTACCTTTTGATTGATACATTTAATTATTATATAATAAAAAAATAGTCTACAAATCAGAATTTTAGCAAGGTATTACTCAACTATTTCAATTTGAAAGTTTGAATTGTTGGAAGAAATTTTAAAAATTATCTAGAATTGTTAGACAATCTTAAAAGCGCGTCCATCAAATTAGCTTTTAATATTTTAAAAAATTCAATAAATTATTTTTGAATTTTGATCTTAAAGTTTAAACCTACAAAGATAATTAAAAAAAACCCTTCTTAACCACTTAGATGAATCCTTTGAATCTTTATACTTTCTTAGGAATATTTAACCATATGCATATGCATATGTATTCAAAGTCGCTGTCAAATCACAATCTAAAAATCAAAATTGTAACAAGGTGTTATTCAACAATTTCAATATAAAAGTTTAAATTATTAGATAAAATTTTAAAATAAATTTTATATTTATTTTCTAACATTCAACCATATAATAAATGTTTTTCATGCAAGCTTGTCATCAAACCTTACAGAAAACTTTATGATGTACAATGACCACTTTAAAGAAAAAAAAATATAAATATATATATATATATAAAAAGAAGAGAGAAAGTAAAATTCATGACCCACCAAATATGATAAGAATCACAATATGAATGATTACCTTTTGATTGATACATTTAATTATTATATAATAAAAAAATAGTCTACAAATCAGAATTTTAGCAAGGTATTACTCAACTATTTCAATTTGAAAGTTTGAATTGTTGGAAGAAATTTTAAAAATTATCTAGAATTGTTAGACAATCTTAAAAGCGCGTCCATCAAATTAGCTTTTAATATTTTAAAAAATTCAATAAATTATTTTTGAATTTTGATCTTAAAGTTTAAACCTACAAAGATAATTAAAAAAAACCCTTCTTAACCACTTAGATGAATCCTTTGAATCTTTATACTTTCTTAGGAATATTTAACCATATGCATATGCATATGTATTCAAAGTCGCTGTCAAATCACAATCTAAAAATCAAAATTGTAACAAGGTGTTATTCAACAATTTCAATATAAAAGTTTAAATTATTAGATAAAATTTTAAAATAAATTTTATATTTATTTTCTAACATTCAACCATATAATAAATGTTTTTCATGCAAGCTTGTCATCAAACCTTACAGAAAACTTTATGATGTACAATGACCACTTTAAAGAAAAAAAAAATATAAATATATATATATATATAAAAAGAAGAGAGAAAGTAAAATTCATGACCCACCAAATATGATAAGAATCACAATATGAATGATTACCTTTTGATTGATACATTTAATTATTATATAATAAAAAAATAGTCTACAAATCAGAATTTTAGCAAGGTATTACTCAACTATTTCAATTTGAAAGTTTGAATTGTTGGAAGAAATTTTAAAAATTATCTAGAATTGTTAGACAATCTTAAAAGAGCTTCCATTATATTAGCTTGCAATATTTAAAACAAATTAATAAATTATTTTTGAATTTTGATCTTAAAGTTTAAACCTACAAAGTTAATTAAGAAAAAAAACTCCTTCTTAACCACTTAGATAAATCCTTTAAATCTTTATACTTTCTTAGGAATATTTAACCATATGCATGTGCATATGTATTCAAAGTCAAAACACTGTCAAATCACAATCTAAAAATCAAAATTATAATAAGGTGTTATTCAACCATTTCAATATGAAAGTTTGAATTGTTAGATAAAATTTTAAAATTAATTTTATATTTATTTTCTAACATTCAACCATATAATAAATGTTTTTCACACGAGCTTGTCATCAAACCTTATGGAAAACTTTATGATGTACAATGACCACTTTAAAGAAAAAATATATATATATATATATATATATATATATATATATATATATATATATATAAAGAAGAGAGAAAGTAAAATTCATGACCCACCAAATATGATAAGAATATTTTTATTTATGATTTCTCTCTCATAATTATATTTACGTATTTATTTTAAGTGAGCGCATAGAGTAACCAATAGGAAATCACTAGTTACTTTTTAAGTGCCATAAAATACAACACTACCAGAAAATTGACAAATATAAACGGATATACTGATATAAATATTAAAAAGCAAAAAAGTATAATGATATGTTATTTTTATAGACATAATTACCAATAAATTTAAATCAGTTGATTAGATCAGTCGATAAATTTGTCTGTAATAATTAATTTATGACCTGATAAGCGACCCTCCTCTCTCCCTCCCTCTTTTATTTATCTTCCTCCATTATGTGATTTTATTATTATACACAGAGTTGATGTTATTGCGATGTGTGTTATGCTGTGATTTTAAGTATTTACAAGATGAATACATAAAGAATACATATATAATTTGGCAACAGAAACTGTTTTGCACCGAGAGAAATATCGATGAACCTGTAAAATACAAATAGATACACCGATAAATTAAGTCTGTCAATTTATTTCATAGAGCATCGGAACTGTTCCCTTCTCACTGACACTATTAATTGTGTTCAATATATATAGGATCACCGATAGTTAATGTCTGTCGGTATTTTTTCAAGAGCTAAGGTACTGTTCACTCATCACTTGTACTATTTATTATTGTTCAATATATACAAAATCATTGATGATTAATGTGCATTGGTATTTTCTTGAGGGATAAGGTATTGTTCACTTCTCACTTACATTGTTTATTATTGACCAGTACATACAGAATCACCGATGGACGAAAAAGTAGTCAGTGATAGCTGACAGATTTATGAAATTTTTTTATTAAATTAAAAATTTCAATTAAACTTTACAGAAGGATACAGCAACAGAAAAATTACAAATATTGTAATGTAATTGTTCATCAATAAAATCATCGGTAAAAAACCCCCAAATTAAAATACAAGAATCCCTAACATTAGATCAGATGGGCTCATTTCTCTTTCTCTCCCTCTGCAACTTTTTCTCTCCTCCTCCTAAATCTTCATCTTTCTTTCTATTCTCTCTCTCCTTCTATCCTTAACTCATTATCTTCTCTTCTTTTCTTCTCCACACAGATATGTCTTCTCCTTTCTCTCTTTTTTTTTCTTCTCTATTTATTTAATGATTTGTTTGGATTTTTTCTCTTCTCAGGCTCAACAAAACTCAACATTAACATAATATTCTGCTTTTATTCTTTTTTTTTTTTGTGTGTTTTTTCATTTTTTATATTTATCCATTATTAATAATTGTATAAATGTTATTGAGAATTTTTTAATTTTCCTGTTATTAATAATTATATAAATGTTAATGAAATTTTTTTATTTTTTTATTTTTTTTGTTATAAATAATTGTATAAATATTGATGGCAATTTTTTAAATCTTTTTGTTATAAATAATTGCATAAATGTTGATGGAAATTTTTTATTTTTATGTTATTAATAATTGTATAAATGTTATTGGAAATTTTTATATTCTTTAATGATTGTATATAGATTGTTGGAATTTTTTAATTTTTTAATGATTGTATATAGATTAGTGGAATTTTTTTTATTTTTTTTTATTTAATGATTGTTAGAGTTTTTTTTTTTTTAAATTTCTCCTATTAATATGGTTAGCTAGTTGATTTGTTGGTGTTAACAAACAATTTTTATTTTCATGAAAAATAAAAATTAGTTAAAAAAAATAAACAAAATAGTAGCCCATCATATATAAATAAAAATAGCAAGATAAGAGTTAGGATAAATGAATAGTTTTTAATGTGAAATTTTGATACTATAAATCCTTTAATGTGTTTATATTAATCTTATATGATCCTTTCGCAAATGAGCATTGCAAAGTTAATTGAAAATTTGGTTAAATTAACATAATTGAAATTATTCGATTGACATAGATTGAAATAAAATCAATTGGTTTGTGACAATCTAATTCAAATTCTTGTGTATTTTTAGGTTTAAGAATTTTGGGTAGTCTCCCATATAAGAGAGGTGCTGCTGATTTTTTTTTCAAATATGAATGATTTACGGTATCTTAATCCTTTAATTTGTATAGATACCGAGAAAAAATCAATAGCACGTCGTACGAATATGATCACTGCTAGTTCTTCTAGCAGCGCTTCTGACGATCATGAGTCGTTAGGTGCCGACCAAGAACAAACACTTGAGATATAATCATCCATTCACAATACAGGCTCGTTGAGTGCGATGTTGTTATGTTGAGAGAGGTTCCCTTCACAACGAGATCCATTTATCCAAAAGTATCAGGCTTAGTGAAAGAATGACTTTTCAATATAGGTTTGTTTTCCCTTCCTATCAACATTTAATAATTTTTGAAAAATTAATTTCAATTAATGAATGCAATTTTATGTTTATAAACATTGAGGTTGTTAGAACCATAACATCGGCTATGAAATCATCGATGGAAATTTCATTGTTTCAATGGAGTCAGGTTTCCAAACATCCTGGATGGAAACGTATGATTAATGCATGATTTAGGAGGTTTAATGTAACACCCCACCCCACTAGCAAGATATTATCTGCTTTAGCCCATGGACCTCACATATTTGTTCTTGACAGCCACGCATGACCCCAAAATACGTCTTACTAGTCAAGGTGAGCATGCTCATGTAAGACCCTCCCTCAAGTCCTCACCCATCGATGTAGGATATTACAAGTGAAGTCTCGAATTTGGCATTTTATTATTTTTGTCAATTCATCACTAATCTTAAAAAATAATAACAATTATATTTGATAATGCATCAACTATTATTTTTTTTTCTCGTGGAAGGCCCAAAACACTCCATAGAGGTTTAATCCTTCCCCATTATATTACAATTAATAGGACAAGCATTTTACACTCACAAATATTTAGCCTAACCAAAGCTTAGAGCTCTCTGTAAACAGGATAAATCAAATGGAAATATGTAGACTAAATATTATCGACAAAAGTTTTAGTTTTTACACTGACAAACAATAACATACATTAAGGTAAAAAAGTGTCTCAAGTTGGCCATAGATCATCAAAAACATAAAATTACCAATTTTTTTTTTTTATCATCTAAACCAACCCTTTGAAAGGCTAAATTTTGTTTATGATAAAGTACACTTATAACATCTATTAAATAATATTTTTGTTCTGATCTCAACTTCAATTTAAAATTTAAATAATATCTTGACCAACCAACAAATTATCTTTGTTGGAGAACATTAATTTATAAATGTTTAATTTCAGGGAGATTAATTGATTCATGTTAATAAACATATACAATAATTACTTGTAGCCAAGCCAAAAGAGAGGTAGGTGGATAATTTGCCGACATATATAGAGTTAGATCAGAAGTCATGTTCCTCTTCTTCAGATCGGGTTCCCCTTCTAGATGCAAGTGAAGTAACTAGATGAAGATCCAACCTTGTAGAAAAATCGTTGGAATCATGACTTCATCGGTTATATATATACGATAATTAATTGGTCCCAAATTATAATGGAAATTAGTTGAGAAGACCGTCCCGTCAAAACTATAGCCATTAACCAGGCTTATGAAACACGACATGAGTTGTAAGTACCTGGAAACACAAAAGATGGCAGGCAAAGGTTTTTCTCTTGTTTGACAATGGCGGTACAAAGTTTCTAGACCGAGGGAACCTTGCTTTTTAGGAAACTGTCTGTGAATTAGAATATCGAATTAATTAATTAACGTAAAGTTCTTCTTTTCGTGATTAAATCCTCCTAATCCTTAATTTGAAGACTTGATCGTTTCAGTACAAGAACTTTGAAGACTTGATCGTTTCAGTACCCTCGTCTTTTTCTTCGAGAAATTATCTCAACTTATTTTTAAATTTTAGATTTTGTCTTTAATTCATCATCTTTATAAATCTAATTAATCTTAATTTAATGAGAATAAGATGAATGATGTATGAATTCCGAAACTTACTTTTGGCTGTTCATCAGCATAAATATAATGTCAATATATGTTCATGTATCTAAATGCCTAGGTGTGAATGAATCGTTCAAAGTATTTTAAAATTAATTTGAGTGTTGCCGGTTCCCAACACAGGAAAAAAAGAAAGTATGATCCCCTACGGAACCTCGGCCAAATCTCCTCTGAACTTATGACCCATTTACACTGTCCCTAGAGGCCGACGTCGTCTAGCTAGGTCACATTCTCTCCGACGATTGATCAGTCAAGATAGAGTGAATTCAGTTTTGCTTTATATATTTATCACCCCCTTCAATTTCTTCATGAACTTAGCCTCTAGAAGCTATTCTTTGTTTTTTTTTCTTAATTTGTTTTTTATCTAACTCGCAATATAGCACGGGTTTATAAACCAATCGATCTTTTCTAAAATCATTTAATGATACAAAACATATTCTATGTGGCCGCAGCCATGTTCACATTGTCTTCATCGGAATGTCAACCATTTAAGCTGGCTGGTAGTTGCTGGGTTTCTTGTTGTGTATGTAACGTGGGTGAGCCGTATACCTTTAATTTCCTTCCAATTCTTTCAAGGCATTTGCAGAGTCGGTTGTGTGAAAATGCAATATGTTGAACTCTTCCTTGAAATCACCCAAATTGTGCAAGTCGTTTCATATGGGAGTCAGGCGGCACAAGTTTAATATTCAAGTGCCATGATGTATATATAATTAATTGAAGTGTGGCAATTAATTAATTAATTAGGTAGACTGTTCTTTGGCACCCCAAATTCTTGGATGCGTGGAAATTTAGGGCTCATGGAAAAGTATTGGGAAAAATATATCTAGAATACGTGGTGGAATTCTCGTTTGGATGGAAATTAATGATGATTTCTTGGAATATATATATGTTAATATTGTAAAATATTTATTTGGTAATTAATTTATCAAGAAAAAAGTATTTTTCTAGTAAAAAAAAAACAATCTACATGATATTTGGATAAGTTTATTATTATTTATCCTTAAGATTTAAGATTTTAAATTAGTTTTTAAACTTCATTTATATGTTTTTTTCTTCTTTTTGTCCGATATAAACACATTGGTTGGTTTTTTGGTTTAATTTCTTCTGATATTTAATCTCCACCTGTTCATCACTCATTGGTTCAATTTACCGACAGATAAGGTCAATTGGTCAAGGTCAAGGGCTAATTAGGAGTCAAGACCTATTTATAAAATATAAATATAAAATTAATAAAAAGGCTTTTTGTTATTTATCTTTATATATAGCCCAGCATCAAGAATTAATTAATAATTGCTTCCTGGCGTTGAATAAGTTGAATGATACTCTTTTGGGTTAATTAATTTTTATTTATTTTCCTACTTTTATATATTTTCTTAAAAGTTTTATCTTAACTAGCATGCAACTTTGTTGAATCTTTTTACTTTCAACAGAATTTCCTCATCGAAATCAACATCTCAAGAATTTAATTTATCCCTTAATTCTTTAGAAAAGGCTAAAGTTATAATTCCTATTTTATACTATATTATTCCTTTTCTTATCTAATTAAGATTGAATTAAATCTTTATTCACTTCTTAAATCTCAAATCACATCCTATAAAAAAAAAATGAAATCCCAAACAAATTATAATAGAGTTTCACAAAAATATTTAAAGTAGTTAAGCGTGTGGATTGTACGTTAAGTTACTCTTCTTACAATATTTTTATTTTTAAACATGATTTTTCTCACATATAAATCTTCAAAAAAAAAAGAAAACTAGATCATAGTTGTAACCTTTCCTTTGTGGATTTCTCCAAGAAAATAATTATGGTTTTTAAAACTCGAATTGAAGTAAGCCCGGGTTATAAATAGAAAAAATCAGTAATTTGTTTTTTAAATAATGAGAATGATATCGTTTTGATAAAAATAAAATTTTAAAAATTCAATGATTTTATGACTGGTTTTTGATTGGGTGTGTTTCGGGTCAATAGAATAATTAGATTAATCTGAATTTTTAACCAATTTATTTTTTTAATTTGGACCGGTTGGAATCCCAGGTAAACCAGTTAGATGAATACTAAGTTTTAAAGTAACGGTAATAATATGGAAATCGTCGAGGTTGCCATTGCTAGAAGAACAAGAACTTTCTGCGGGTAAATTCTAAAAGAGTGCCAGACTGGGAATCTGCCCCAACAAAAGCAAACAAAAAGTCTTCGAAATTAGTTGCAAGTTGGCACATCAAACATTTCAAACCCGCGTCCGCTTAACTTCTGCTTTTTGAGTCCAAACATAAACAAGACCCAAGAACAGATATGAACATTATCTTGCACTCTAATGGCTCTCCTTAAGGTAATTTCAAATTAGTTTAAGCACATTATAATTTTCCATTTTAATGGTTTACTTGGTTAGAGGTTCCTATTGATCAGGGGCTTGGCACGAGCTGGGTCAATAAAAAAACCCTTGTTTTTTCAAAGTTATATCATTTTAATTTTTTTAAAAATAATAAATTCATTTAGGTTGGGCAAAAAATCCACTTGTAATATCAAAAAGTAATATTATACTTTTTGGTTGCCTAAAAAGCTAATATATATATATATATATATATATATATATATATATATATATATAGTCTAAAGGGATTAATAATAAACAATCAAGAGAAACTAATGATAGCACACTAAAATTTAAGCAACTGGTTTGTAAAAACTAACGGCGAAGGCATTATGCATATTTATATTTTAAGGACTTTTTTTTTCCAAAATTAATATTTTAAGAATATTGTATAGTTGGAATCTAGACATCATCAACTCTCAATCATCCCATTGGACAGGTGCCAATTGGTCTTGTAATTATCACTTCGCATCATCTCTTAGTTCTTGTATTATTATAGAGTGAACTTGGGATCAACTCAAGACTATCTTTTTTAATGTCACGACAAGAGAAAACCATTTCCTTTAAGTATTCATTGCCATTAACTTGTTAGGAAATGAAAGAACATGGAAGGTTAGCGACACGGGGCTCGAAGTCTACGAGATAATTCACTGGTCAACACACCATGAAGCTTCTTGATCTTGTTTAAAAATTTCTAATTAACCTTAATAATTCAATCCATTACTGGAGCCATAGTCCTTGACCTTGACATGCTCCGTAAGAATTTGAAAATATTTATTCAACTTGTAAGGACGTGAACCATGACTTTCTTGTGCTCTTTCCCTTTTTTTCTTTGTTTTTTTTTTTTTCCTTTATTTTATATAGATGAATGTGGACACCTTAAGATTCTTACAATTCCAACTTGATGTCGACTCCTTGTTATTTCCTGGGGCTTTCCTTACAAACCAAGCGCCATTGTTGATTGACAGGCCAATCTTTTTTTCTATAAATACTGAAGCATTCTTGTGTGTTTCTCCCATTCACTTGACCAACTTCAGATCACAGTGCTAATCTCTTGCTAGGTACCTGATTATTATTTGTCTCGAATCTTCTTCTTTTTTTCCTGTATTAAGTTTATAGGTAGCTTCTTCAAGAAAGAGATTTAGGAACTCATCAATGGATTCATCATGGGTGAACACTTCTCTTGATCTCAACATCAATCCCTTCAAGCATGTCAATGAAACTCAAGCTCAAGTAAGTTCTTCTTCTTCTTCTTCTTCTTCATTTCGGATATATATCCTCGCATCAGCTTTCGGTTCTTCGATCTTTCCCTTTTCTTTTCTTGGTTTCTAGAATTCTCAAACTAAAAGAATTTTTTACTTTCTTTTCAATCAGGAGAGCAAAGAGTTTGAGGGATATTCAACTAGGGTTGAACAGAAAGTACAAGTTAAAAAAGAGGTCAGTTTCTATTATTTTATATCCTGTGAAGGGTGATGATCAGCTATATATTGCCCGGTCTTGTCTTCTCCAAGTATTGAATCAGAAACTTGATGATTGTTCACAGGCTGGTGTTAGTGCTCTTGTTGAAGAGTTAAATAGGGTGAATAGTGAGAACCAGAAGTTAACAGAAGTGCTTGGTGTTGTATGCGAAAAATACCTGACTTTGCAAAAACATTTAGCTGATTTGACGAGCAAGAATTCAGAAAAAGAACTCATGACTACACCAGTAATATCAATGAAGAGAAAGGCAGAGAGTGAAGATTATAGCAACGTGATTAATGCAATTAATGGAGGAAACACAGAAAGTAGTTCTAGTGATGAAGACTCAAGTAAAAGGCCACAGGAGAATCTGAAGACAAAGATTTCAAGGGCTTATTTTCGGACTACTGCATCCGATACAAGCTTGGTAAGTTCCTTGATTAACATTTTAATTACTTGCTTGTGATGTGATTGATTATGCATAAAAATTTGTTAATAAGGGTTAATTAGCCTTCTTTCTAATATGAATAAACTTGTTTTGTGTTCTTTAGGTTGTGAGGGATGGCTATCAATGGAGAAAATATGGTCAAAAGGTTACCAGAGACAATCCTTCTCCTAGGGCGTACTTTAAGTGCTCGTTTGCCCCAAGTTGCCCTGTCAAGAAGAAGGTAATTAAAATCACCCCAGTTCTTATGATTATTGCTTATGATTAGAGGGATATTTCAGATTTCTTATGAGAGATTTTACTTGGTTTTATTTAGGTCCAAAAAAGTGCTGAAAACCCTTCAATTTTGGTAGCAACTTATGAAGGAGAGCACAACCATGCTAGCCATTCTCAACCTGAACTATCATTAGGTTCAAGCCAAAGTTCTAGTTTGGGTCCAGTTCCCAGTCCATCATCCATCAGAACTTCAGTTCCCACTGTGACCCTTGATTTGATCCAAAGTGGAATGCACGTTGACAGTGCTAAAAAGACTGTTCAAGAAAACCTTCAAGTGCCAGAAGTTCAGAAAGTTTTGGTCCAACAAATGGCTTCTTCTTTGACAAGGGATCCAAATTTTACAGCTGCACTGGCAGCTGCTATCTCTGGGAGATTCAACCAGACTCGGATTGAGAAATTGTGAGGTTGAAAACACTAGTACTGTTGTAGAGAATTTAGAGTTTTATAGACACTTCGCATTTTTATATGTAATTTGGAGAGCATTGAGTTACGTATATATAATATAAGTTTGAAAAAAATATTAAACGGAAGAGTTTAATTAATTCTTTTCTTAGCTCCTCTGAAGTACTTTGAAACATGATCAATCATTTAAGTGATAGATAATATATAGAACAAGCTGAAGGTAGAATATTGTATAGAATAATTTTAATTTTGATGGGAATTGTTTAGTGAATGCAGCTCATAAAGGAGTCTAAATTAAATGTGTCAAATGACTGGACTAATAAAAACAAACAATTATTGAATTAAGTTGAAATTCAACAATGAGATTCTACCATGTTCCTTGTGAGATCTCCTTCACCACCACCATCACAAACTCTCATTCCCATTACCAAATGTAAACATCCTTTTTCTCTTCAGGCATCCCATTTTCCCGTACCCTTCATACATATTCCCATTAGCCCAAACCAATACTTTTTTCCCAAAAATCACTCCATTTTTCTAGACACCATATGCTCATTGTCGCACTCGACATCACGGTGATCTTTAAAAATTCAGGGAAAAAGAACAGATATCTGACATCTTGTTCCTAGAAAGGGAAATGTCTGGTTTAAAGAGTCACCACCTAGTATTATATATGGTCACTAAAAACCCTAATCAGTTAACAAAGATTCTATGGTACGTGACTGGTTACGTAAAAGAAAAGATACTATCACCCCTTAAGCGTTCTACTTGAGGTAAGTTACATTGCTTGGTTTTGTCTTAAATTGTTAAGGGTTTGTTTTATTCTGTTTTTGATAGTCTGCTTATAATATTCTTGACTCTAGTGGCCAGTGAATATTCAACTACGAATACTTCCAACTCTAGCGTTGGTAAATATTACGTAACCCAAAAAAGTATGGTATTCCTGACTCTGACGCCGATGGCATAAGAGTGTGTTTTGCCAAACACGCCTTTAGCCCAAAGGAAATTGGGTCGGTTGGGCCTGAGGCCCAGGCCTAGTCCAATCTCAATAGTTTTGTCTTCTCTTTTTTTATGGGCTAGATCTAGTCGGCCCGGCCGAGTCATTGGCTCAGCTCAGTGACCAAGCCATGCTACAACGAGCACGCGTGAATTAATTCACACCTGCTTTGCACGGTGAGGAGGTAATTAAAATGGCAAGACATGAAAAGGAGAAGAACTTACCTGGCGAGCTCTTGCTGGAGACAAAAATGCGAGGTGGTGGTCTCTAGCTAATCGGTTGGCACTTCTGTGATGGCCCTTTTTGTTATTTCTTTTGTTCTTTTTTCTCTCTCTATATCACCCTCTCTAGCCCTTTTTGTTTTTTTATCTCTATGTTTTTTTTTTGTGTTTGGTCGAATGGATCAATAACACATTATGAGGGAAAACCGAAGTTCCATTGCTGGAGTTCTAAAGGAAAGCCAAAAGTGCCTCTGGTTTTCCCCCTCTATCTCTATGTTTTTTGTTTGTCGTCCTATGTTTTCCCGCGGTCCCCCTTGGTTAGTGGCCTTTCTCTGGCTTTTATGGGGCGAGAGAATGCCCCGGTTGTTCTTCTTATCTTCCCAAGATAATGATCCTGGGAAAGGGGATAAGCATGGCTTGTTCGTTCGTGTTTGAGGAAAACAAGGGACCAACAGTCCTGCCATGGCAGGATTGTTGGTGACAACCCATCCCGGCGTTTGGAGAAGCACCTGTGTGGGTGAGGGATACCGAGGCGGCAAGTAGGTTTAGTAGGGGATGAATCTGATCCAAGATTTGGATCAGATTTGGTGCAGTTTTTTTTTGTTGAATCGGTCTTTCCTAAGATGAGGAAAAAATGGATGAACAGTGGATTTAGAAACGGTGTCGTTTTCTCGACTAAAATGGTTATCTTTCATTTCCACCTTGAAGTTCTAAAATTTAGCAATTGGATCCTTATTCATAGAAATCTTCCTTATTTTTAGGTCATGTTTGTTTGCTTGAAAGTAGTTTTCTTTTGGAAAGTGGTTTCTTTGTAAGTGAATTATTTTATGATGTTTGGTAGTGTCATAAAAAATAAGTTGAAAAACATTTTCCAACGTTGGCTATGTCTTGAAAATAACTTATTAATATTTTATTTTTTTAAGTTTATTAAAAGAATGAGAAACAGATCTTAGAAATTAAAAGGTTGAATAAGAATGAAATTGAAAAAAATATATAATTTCATAAAAATTATCTGAAATAAAATAAATAACAATCAAAATACTGAAGACCAAATCAGACAGATAAAAAAGTTTAGCGTCATTTTTATTTTGGTCCTTGGTTTCTAATATGTGCATTTAGACCCTTAATTGACCATCAAACTCTTAAATGTTTTCAATTTAGCCCCTGATTTGGTCAATTTCAACCCTTGAAGTCTCTCGCCTTTTATGATTTGATCCTTGGTTTTGAATTTCTTCAATCAAACCTCTAATTGGCTATTTTCCTATAATTAAGCCTTTGATTTGACCAATTAAACTTTTCAAAATCCAATTGCAGTCTCCAAGCTTCAATTTCTTCCAATTAACACCCAAATTGACTCCAAGAAATTGATTTTCCTTGCAATTAAGTCCTTAATAAAATTAATTAAGCTTTCCAAAACCCTCATTGAGTCTTTGATCATTCAGATTTGTATTTCTTTACCCCAAATAAAAAAATCACTGAATGGGTCTTATATCAATCAGAATTGGGTCGTTAATTTTATCAATCTTAAACATTCTAGTCCTCCAAATTATCCACTTGTCATTTTGGTCCTTCACCACCGACTTTGGAAATCTTTTATGCTTTTTTTCATGTGTATCCTCTTGTATTTTAGATTTTTATTTTATTTTTTTATGGGATAAAAAATGGATAACAACAAAAACTATAAACAACTTGAAACATAAATGGGTGAGTTTGCTTGCTTGGTGGTGAAGCTTGACAAGAAATGGAACCAAGAGAGGAAAGATTACGCTATTGGAGAGATGTTGCATTGGCACCAGCAAGTTGTGGTGGTTGAATTTATAAGGGCGCAACCTGGGTTTTTTTTTTTTTGAAAGAGAGAGGAGAGGGTTTTTGTGTTTTCAAATGAAAGAAGAAGATGAAATGAGAAGATGAGAAGACTGTCGGGCTTTAATTTCTTTTAAAAATATCAATGAGATTTTTGTTAGCAATTTAGCATGTCAAGAATATCAATAGAATTGCCGATAAAATTGTTTTTATTCCATTACTTTTTCCATCTAGAATTACTGGATGAAATTTGTTGTCATAAATTTCATCCATAAACCATGATAGAATATTCTTCATCTACATTTTCATTGTTTTTTTTTCTTCAATTCTCTAGTAGTTGAGATTAATCACCAAACATCAAATGGTTAGTTAATTTGTGACATGCACATTTTGATCACTTATAATATATATATATATATATAGTAGCAACTAACATCAATCAGGCTAATAAACTTGTGCTTGCTCTTCTATAATTATTTATTATCTGAAGTTTAAATCTAATATGATTAAAAAAATTAAAGGAAAATATTGGTGTTTAACGCAATGAAGATTAAAAGATGTGTAGAGATGTTGGGGTTGTGGCCCTAAAGAAGCTTAATCTATTTCTTTGAATTTAAGAGCCATAATTTAACTAATATAATGTCATGTATTTTAAATAGTGTTTGGTTAACATTATTATCTTGAGATTAAAAAAAATAGAGACCTACTCTCCTGTTCTTTTCATTTTTAAAAGAAAAAAATCATCCTAAAACTATTATAAAAAAAATTATTTTATATTTTTGTTGTTTTTGTTCCTTCAACCAAACATATGAATGTCTTTTATATCATGTAATATTGATAAAATGCAATTTAAATACGAGTAATTAATTTCCAAAAACAGGATAATATCTTAACAAAATGTTCATTGACATTGTTGTGCTATTATTGCTCCGTGGATTGAGTTAGGATTGATGAAAGGTGCTCTTCCTTTCCAAGTTCCATTTTAGTCATATATCTAGTGATTAACAGCAATATTTAGACATCATCGTGCACCCAGTGCAGGCTTAACTGAGTTGCCCTTTTTACGACTTAGGAAGGATCCTAATTCAAATTTATCTGCTTCTCGTTCAGGCTATCAAAATGCTGCCAAAAGATTAGCACGTTGACCAGTTGGCTTCGATGACGATTCATCATGGGAGTTAGAATTGTGTGTTTTGCAATACTTAATTCATAGTTATTAAACCGATTTGGTGACTCGGAAATTAATCTAGGTTGGGTTTTATTTTAAACTGTTATTTTATTAACTTGATCAAACTTGAATGATCCGAACAGGTTAATCCACAATCTAGTTGACTTGATTTATCTCTCTTCAAACCTGACTAGATTAAAATTAAATAAAAATTTATTTAAAAAAATAAAAATCATTTCAAACAAAAATAATAAATACAAGTTAACCAATAATCCAGCCCTGAACCAGATCAAACTCGGAGCCGATCTTAAGAACTATTAACATTCTCGTATTAAAATTATATATATATTCCGAATCATTTTGCATCCAAATATGTTTTGAAAGACTTGCTAAATCTAGAAAGTCTAGTACTAAGTGGGTTGGACCAGTAGACTGACTGGCTAGTGCTGAGATACACCGCCTGCCACGGCAAAAAACAGAAGCAAGTGACAAAATCCTAGGGTCGTTCTTGAGCCGTAGCATAAGTATTATGCTTCAAAAAAGACAAAAGGAAAGAAGCAAACAATGACGAGGTGGTCGACTAGTGGAACATATTGCTTTCCATGACTGTAGCCATGACATCTTGCCCCCATTAACACTCTATCACAGACGCGTATAAGCTGTATATTATTGACCACAGAATTGTGGGCACCCATGATTGTTTTAGTTCATCAAACTTTGCCCACTTTGCTCACATTTTTCATGAGATGATGTTTGTCCATGGATGCGTTAGTTCTGTTGTGATTATGATAGATTTTGTGTTCGTGGTTGCGGTTTAAAAAAAACTCGGTTCGAGAAAGTTTTTTTACATAATAAAAACTAATAATCTAGGTAGGTAATATATATGATGGTGAGATTTTTTGAAATTTATGAATAATGAAAGGAAATCCATCCTCACTCAATGAAGTGCTTGGAAAATGATATTCCTTGACCATTGAACCAAGCCTTTCAAGAGAGAATTACAAGTACATTGCTCTTAAAAGATACTTCCAAGCTAACTTTTCCTTCAATCTAGACTTTTTTTTTTTGTTTAATTAAGAACACGTCTTTCAAATTAGTGTGATGCATTCAGAAAAATAAATTTCTTGAAATATCTGCTTCAAAGTTCAAACCTATGAAGTCAAGAAAGGAAGCTAAAAGAATTTTTAGCTAGAACATTTCTCCAAGTTGTAGATCACAACTGGCATGGACTATAGACTCTACGGGCCACCTTACTATAAGCTCATTAATACATAATAAATACACAAATATATTCCTCAAGATGATTCCTAAGAACTCATACTCACCAGGCATTAATTTTTGGGTTCTAAAAATTGCTTGTTATTTAATTTAAAAGTAATTATCTTCAGACATTATTATATTAATTTTTTTCTAATGAAATGAAGAGAATAAAACTATAATAGAAAATATATCATGTTTGAATTTGAATCGACAAGGCACCACCGGGTATTCTTGCATAATGAAATTATATTTGACGAGCAAAGTCATTTGAGTCTCTGGACTATGGATAACTTCGACCCTTCGAGGCCTCCTCGTGAAGAAAAAAAAGGTTGAATTCATCCGAGAAATGTATCTTATTAAGTCATATATGGTTATTAAATTCAGTCTGCCTTGACAGATTGATATAAAATATAAATGATTTTAGAGTTTAATTTAAATTAAATTTTAAGTTAAATAAATAATAATACTGATTTTGTAAAACTCGATTGACCATTCAAGCTTTTAGTAATTTAGTTGACCCAACTAAATCTAGTTAAATTAGCTCAAAAGATTTTTTTGAAGAATAAAAGGAAATTATTTTAATAAAAATAATTAATTGGATTAACCTTTGGATCCACGGGTTAGCTCAGTGAGTTAGCCAACCATTCATACATAGATGTCTTGCGCAGCATTGTTGCAGGTGGAGATGTTAAAAACCAGAGGTAGGGGTGAGCAAAAAAACCGAATAACCGATTAAACCGAAAAAACCGAATAAAAAATAACCAAAAAAACCGAACCGAAAAAAAAAACCGAATTAACCGATTGAAAAATCACAAAAAAATTCGGTTCGGTTCGGTTTCGGTTTTCAAAGTCTCGAAACCGATTGAACCGAACCGAACCGGTTCAACCCAAACCATTAAAAAAAAAAAGGTATAAATAACATGTTTTTTTCGTAACCCTAAACCTAAAGTAACATTCCAAGACAACTGCCCCCTCCCTTTAGTTTGCTCTCTGCGTCTCCCACTCTCTCCTCCCTCATTTTTCTCGTACTCCACAATCCATATCCCACAATTTTTAAGAATCGTTAAGCTCTTGCTTCTCCATGCTTATTTGTCCTCCTATTAGCTGTCCTCATATCAAAGGCACACCTTTCTTCACTTGGTTTTAATTTTTTTAGTTCAGCCACGCCTCTCTTACCTTTTCTTTTGCTTTTAACTTTGTAATTGCTGTATAATTTTTCATACCCATGTAACCGAAGAAGATTGTTATGTCAAACCAGTGAAAAGTTTTTCTATGATTTTCTTGATGTTGGTCTCATGAGAACAACAACTGGACATCGGGTTCGGTTATTTGTTGAAGAAACCGAGTATAAAAACACCACACACTCGATAGATGGTGTAGATCTATATCAAAATTAATCTTTTGATCTTATTTTTTTTTCGTGAAATAACTTCTTTTCTTTCCTTATGTTTTTTGTATTTTTTGTGCAAAGATTAATTTTTGAGCAAGGATCTAGCAAAAAGAAAACTGGGGTTGGATTTCTGGATATTCCTTACAGGTTTAGCTTGTTGAGAAAGCCAAGATTTCTCTCATAAGCACAAAGCTATGAAAATAGAAATAAGATGAACCGGTTTAAACGGTTTGGAAGGAAAAAAAACCCGAACCGAACCCGGACCGAACATGGTCGGTTTGAACCGGTTTTCGGTTCGGTTCGGTTCCAAAACTTGAAAAAAATAATTTCAATTTGGTTATTTATTTTGGTCCAAAACCGGACCGAACCGGAAATGCACACCCCTAACCAGAGGGAGGCTGAATAATGAATGATTCATGGTTCTAGATGGGGATGATTTCGTGCATGGATTGGGCTTTTCTATAATATTTTTTTATTATTATTTTATTAGCGTGGGATGTCCGGGCCAGCTTACGCGCACCACGACTATTCCCCACGGCTCACTGGACATCCTGCAAGCCCAGTGAGCAGGTAAGGCACCGCGGGGGTGACAGACATGCACATAGAAAGTCGAACCCGGAACGGGAACGGAATAAGTCACACGATTAATCACAGCAGCTAGACCCTCAAGTGCGGGCTTTTCTATAATTAACAGCAAGTGCTTGACTTCAAAGTAACATTATTGACTCTGAAAGACTTAAGGCTGCCTTACGCCCACCAGTGCTCGTGGCCTTGTTTTTGTCTCTAAGTATCTTTCCAGATTCTTATCCAATTCCCACCAATGAGCCTCACCGCATCTCCTTATGGATTGGTCAGCAGTGTATCAGTAATTGTTTTATAAATAGTGTTTTTGATTAAAAATATATTAAAAAATTATTTTAAAAAAATTATTTTTAATATCAATATATAAAAACGATTTAAAAATATTAAAAAAAATTAATTTAAAATAAAAAAAATAAAAATTAATTTTTTAAAAAAACATTTTTGAAATATAAAAACAAACAAACTATACGTATATTCAAATTTGGTGAATAATTTTGGGTTATAAAAAAGCTTTGGTTTTTTTTCTTAAAAATAAAAGGTTTAAACATGTTATATTTTTTTTTTTTGTAATCGTGGATGTCCGGATCAGCTTACACGCACCTCGATTAATCTCTTGAGACCCTGAAGTTAACGATCAAGTGACCCTCCAATAATCCTAAGATTTATGGCACTCGAACTAATGATCTTTAAAAAGTAAATTCAGAAACTGACCAGTTAAATTACACCCCTCAAAATTACCTGTTATACTCGTTCATGCAAGGGGAGGCTGCCCTGCAAAATATATATATATAATGTCCCTAATAAAAGGATTAATTTTACATTTCAGAGCTAAAATTAGTAAAATTTAAGTTTTGGCCCTCACGAGAAAAAAAAAGTTCTAGTCTTAGTCCCTCTATAAAGTGTTTTGGGCTCCGTCCCTGCTTACATATGTCTGTATATACATCCAAATATATGAATTATGCTATATTTTAATAGCGTGAAATTCTTAGACTAAATCAACTCCGATCCATGGATAAAAGATATTAAACCTACAGTTTATAGAATCCTAGGTTTACTAATGCAACAAATAAGAAACCCCACTGAGTTTTTTAATGTTATCTTCTCTTCACAATTCTTATTTGTAAAATAAATAAAAAGCAACTAATTAATCTTTTTTTTTCATTTCTACTCTCTATTAATATTTGTATTCTATTGCTAATAAAAATATATATAGTTTCATAATTATTTTATTTTATAATAATAGTCAAATTTCTTTTTTTTGGCAAGAAAAAAAACTTTCAAACCTATAAATTGACTACAACTGCCAAAACTCATCTAGTTTATATTTACATCGAATATACGATTATTCAGACTCCAATACAATATGAACTCATAATAACCCAACTTGAATCCGTGTGACTCTAATCTTTAAGTCTAGTTTAATCTTTTAAAAGAGAGAAATAGAGCATGTATCAAATTCTTATTTTCATTTTAATTCAAACACTTTTTTAAAAAAACAAAAATTGTTGAATCATATCCCACTATTAATTAAAATTTAAAGTTTAGGATTTAATAAACATAATAAATCTTGTTTTAAAAAACACAAGGCCTAGATTATTGAGTTATTGGATGAATCCTCGAGTTATCAAGTCTATTTAAATCAATTATTTTTATTAAAATAATATTTTTTTATTATTTTACAATATTGGCCCAACCAAGTTTAGATCAAGTTTAATTAAGTCAAATAGATCATTAAAAACTTGTCTGAGTTGAGCAAACTAAGTTAATTTCTAATTTGATTAGACTAGAAATCCAACTCAAATCAAACTCCAAAGTTTTTTAAATTAACTAGTCAAGCCTGACAAGATTAATAACTAGGATTTTTATGAATTATAGCGAAAATGGAAATTAGTTCATTTATGGTAACACAACGTTTATTTTTTTTCATAAATTTAATTAGATTGCTAGCTTCAATTTTGATTTATCTTCTGGTGGTTTTTGAGCGAATAACATTTACATCAATTTAGATCTCAGGGTAAGAAAATATTATTTTTTTCTCTAAATTTAAAACCCAGCAATTCATCCTCTTTCTGCAGAAAAGCAAGGAAGATGATCCCAGTTTTTTGCATCATATCTCACCTGGCTGGACAACAGGGGGGTAAAAAAGAATGAACACCATGACATAATCATGAACAGAAAAGGATGCATAGCAATAAGATTGTGGTGAAATGTGATTGAAACTACATTTTATTCTAATTATAGTTTTGAAAATGTTTGGTTAATTAATTCATCCCACTATTGTACATAGATCCCACTGAAAATTCTTTCATGAAAGTTAAGAAAAAGGTTAGACAATAATAACATTAAATTACAAACTAAATCACCCTCTTCATTTCCTTGAGAAATGAGGCTCTTGATGAATAATAATAGTATTTAACAATGGCTACATATAGACATTTACATCACTGTACATAAAAATGTACACAACAAACAATGCTCCTGCCATCTCTAGCTAACCGAATTTTAACTGATTTTTACAACAAAATTCTGGAGGTATCTTGCGACTTGTCGAGGACTCATCGAGGAGGTCTTTGAAGATCGCTGACATCTCTGCTCTGAAAGCAATGAAACTTGGTAAGCAATGGCACAAGTGAAGTATCAAAGATGACACTGAAACAGTAACACAAGTACAGAACACTGAAACAGAAGACATGTAAGCAAGGATTACCACACAAAAAATAGAGTATCCGTCCCCGCTTTGTACACCTGCATTTAAGTTCTTATTTTTGCTGCAGAGGTAAACACTTCTCTCCAGATTTGAGCTCTAGTTTTTCCCTTTTAGCTCAGCTTTGCAATGATGTTATCTATACGAGAACAGGTTTGGTTGGATTGGCAGAATATAGCACTTGATCATTGGATGCTCCCACTTTTGATGGGTGTCTGTACCAAGTTTTCAGACAGTTTTCTGGGAGAAGCAATCTTGGGCTTTTCAATCTGTGCCTCCTTTTCTGCTTTTTTCTTTTCCAATTCAAGTTGTTTTTGGTTTTCGTCATGTGCTCGGACAAACATCCTCACAAAATTGAGCAGAGTGGACACAACTGCAGAATGAATGAAGATAAAAAAGTGAAAGGTCCCCTTCTGTTCAAACAGAGATTCAAGAGCTGATGATAATATTCAAGAATGACCTGAATATCATAACCATGCACAGAAAACATGGATATGCATATATACACCTTAATTTAGTAATCGCTGCTATATCATTGCCCATGCTATATTGCGGGTCATATCAATTTTTTTAACGTATAAAAAATATTTAGATATTACTAATATGTTATCTGGTAGAGAAAAAATTGAAACCCGACGTGACCCGATCAACTTGACGGGTTCAAAGACAACCCAGAAAACCATTAAAAATATAGTTTGACTAAAAAAATCAAGATGACAAGTTTTAAAAAAAATATTAAGAAGTAAACACATTAGATCTATTTGGGTCAACTCGGGTTAACTTGTCAAATCCGCGATCCAGATCATGAGACCGAAATAACCTCATAGAAAGCAAATCAAAACACAAAATGAAACTCAATTCCCAATTAAACCAATATTGAAGGATGAAATTTTAAAAAAAATCAATTAAAAAAAACCATAAAACAAACAACTTGGGTCATGTGCTAGGATAACTCCATAGAAAGCAAATTAAAATAAATTATGAACCTCAATTCTTAATAAATTTAATTTTGAAGAATGAAATTAAAAAAAAAATCAATCTAAAAGCAAGACACAATAAAACGACATGAGTCTAACCGGATTAACCTGCAAAACATATAACTCGGGTCATAAGACTATGATAACCTCATAGAAAGCAAACAAAAATAAATCATGAAGCCTAATTCATAATCAACTCAATGCGGAATGATGAAATTAAAAAAAAAACTTGAGTCATTTGGGTTAACCCGCGACTCAAATCATGAGACCGAGATAACCTCATAGAAAATAAATCAAAATAAATCATGAAGCTTAATTCTCAATGTTAAAGGATGAAATTGAAAAACTATATATATCAATTAGAAAATAACAAAAATAAAACTTGAGTCAATCAAGTTAATTCACCAAACCCGTGACACGGGTTATGAGACCGAGCTAACCACGTATAAAGCAAACCACAATAAATTATGAAGCTCAATCTTTCATGAACTAAATGTTGAAGTGTGAAATTAGATAGGAAAACTATTAAAATGAATAGTGTTTTACCACCTCTTTTAGTTTATACTATAACTATAATATAACTAGCTATTTAATCCGCGCTCCGCCACGAGCTGTAAATTTTTTTTCCAAACAAATAATTGCTATGTATGCTATCTCTCAATGTGATTTTTTACATAAAAAATTCAAAATATAAATAGAAAAGTCTATGTAAGCATATAATTAAATAAATCGATAATCATAAGCGTAAATATACAAAAAAAAAAATTGTTAACAAATAATCAAAAGATAAATTGAAAAAATGAGAGATAAATGTAAATCAAGATATTCAATCACAATAAAATATTTACCCGATTGTGTTTACTAAACTTTTTTATTTAAATTAATAAAACATAATAGAAATAAAAACACAAATAAAATTGATTGAATAAACCCACATACTAAAAAAATATTTCGCAAGGCCAAACATATAAAAAATATTATTTAAAAATAAATATTTTTTATTTTGAAAAATAAAATCCATATGTATAGAACAAACAAAAAAATATATAGATAAATTAGAATAATATCTTCAAAAATCAAACACAAACAAAATAATTTTAAAAAAAAACTTAAATCCAAAAAAGACATACAAAACTCGTGATATATGTCATAAGACTAAGATAAACTCGTGGAAAAGAAGTTGAAGATAATCACAAAACCAATATTTAAAAAATAAAAAAAACTAATGTGAAACGATAAGATCGTAAAAGAAAATGAGCAAAAAAAAAAGATGCCAAACAATATTAACTTTTCAAACTTGTGATCAAAATCATTAAATCAAAAGCACTACAAATAACAAAAATACAAAGCTGAATCCCCAACAAATTAAATATCGAAAGATGAAACCAAGAAAAAAAATCAATAACACAAGAGGATCTAAGAAAAAATTTTAATTAAAAGAATGAGGATGAAAATAAAAAAATAATAATTAGAGGACAAACAAAGATTTCAATTGGAGGGTTAAATTGAATTGAAAAATAACTTTTAACAAAAGAAAAAACAAATAAAAAAATAAGGGTTAAATTGAAAAAATTAAAACATAAATGTTGATTGAATGATGAAATTAAAAGTCAATAAAACTTTAACAAAAAGGCTAAAGAAACAAATTAAAAATCAAAAGAATAAGAATTGAAATGAAAAAAAATTGTAATTGAAGAACTAAATTGAAAGCCAATAACACTTTAACAAAAAGAATAAGAAATCAAAAGAATGAGAATTGAAATTGAAAAAGAAAAAACAAAGAGGACAATCATGCACTTTATTTGGAAAGAGAGAGAGAAGAAAAAAAAAAGCCACCGGCAATAATCCAACCACCATACATCGTCACGCACCACACCATAAGAAAGAGTACATGGTGGCGCTTCCAAAAAACAACGGAAGGTTATGTTTGGGCACCGGGTGGCGTCACATGCGTTGCCTAAATGGCGATGACGCCACTCACTTGCTAGTACATAATAAGCATGCGATAGCAGTAAACGTGAAAAATACCAAAACACCCTGCTAATTACTAAAACAACCTATGTGAAAGTATAAAAGTACCTCCAAATACCAACCTTATTTTTTGTCTTTTCTAAAATTAATAACATTTTTTAATTGTATTCGAAGAAGGGAAAAACCAAAAAAAAAACTTTGGCCAAAAGCCCAACATTTTTTTGATTTTATTGTTTAAAAGCATACGAAAAGTCAAAAAAACCCTTGATCAACCGCTCTAAATTTTGTTAACATTGAAGAAATGCATATTTTTAATGTATAAAAAATTTGAAAAAGACTAACATACCCACCAATCTTATAATGACCACTAAGCCGGTAAAAAAAACCAAAGCACCCCCACCCTCAGCCTCGAGGCTTCTTTTTATTCCACCCAAAAACAAAAGGATAATTTCAATGTGGATTGCAATCCACGGTGAACTATATCCAATGCTACAGTGAAACACTCACTTTCACGCCCAATTTATCTTAACAACGTTGGTACATACTGGACAATACCTTGCTCAAATGTGCAACGTGCCGGATCTTCCCCAAAATAAAGAGCCAGTGCATCCGCATTTCTACCCTAAACATTCAGATTCAGAAAACAAAAATCTCTGGTAGTGAGTGTTCAAGTTCGAGTACAGAATTACTGTCCAAAAGCAGCTGGTCAAAACAAAATTCCATATACATACCACACAGGAATAAAGGCAAGCCAAAGACCTCACTTCGCTTTCAGCAAAAGCAAGGAATTCCTTAAGAATCTGCACATTTCCAAGGAAAAGGAAAGATATATTAATTAGTACAATTTGCCACAATAAAGGATATTATACAGGTGTGTGCATGTGTGCCTGCATGCATGCCAATGGCGAGTAATTCCATTAATTGCAGGTAATTCCTGCAGCAAATCCTGAGAAACCTTTATACACAATGAACAGAGTAGCTGGAAGGACTTGCCTTGCAAAAATTTTCTGAGACCAAACCATCATTCTCGGCAGCACTCAATTCCTGCATAACTTTCTCAAGTCCTTTACTAACGGCTTGCATTTCCTCTGCCAAATATTTCAATTGTATCTGCACAAAATTGAATGTATAACTTAGCAAGCAAACAAAGTAAAGGAAACTGAATTTCCAAAAAAAAAGGAAAGAAAGGAGGAGGAAGATTACTTTTGTTGCAGCCTCCAAACTCACAAGATCCTTTGGAAAATCTAGCAGTTCTGCAAGCTTTTCAGCAAGTACCTACAACTCAGAAGCCAGCAAGAAAAGAAAAGTGAAAGATAAATATCTGTGGTGGGATGAAGAAGCTAAGATTTCTATGGCTACCAATTGATTCATGCAAAAAGATTCAACACCAAACCCAAATAAATAGTTTTATCAGAAGTTTTGTTTTCCATTTCTTCAGTATCTTCTAATGTTCAATGTGTACAAAATATATGAATATTCTGCAAAAAAGTTAACAATTGCAAATATATTTCTCAGTAAAAAAAAAAAAACAGATTCACACACTCTCTGATGATTAGATTTCAACACTCGGCGTCATTAAATGCATTTTCAGCTAGCCCAGCCTCAGCAAGACGGGTTTTAGTGTAGGTATCAATTGCCATCCGATCAATTTAACGAAACAGCTTAGTCAATTATATTTCTGGATATATGTTCTTTCAGTCACTAGAACCTTACAGCCACATAAAAGGCAAATCAAAGGATGTAACACGAAAAACTTTTCATTTATTAGCTCTCCAAAATCCAAGTAAACCTTTTCTCATCTGTTCAGCACCAGTGACTTGATTCAGCTTTAGGAGCAAGGACAGTACAAAAATCACTCTTAAACAGTCATAGACAGTGCAACTACATCAATTTTCCTCTTTCCCGTCCTCTAGATGTTATCTCAAACAACTAAAAGGAATGGAGTGGGGGAGGAATTTTTAGCTAATAGACCAAGGGAGGGTTAAGGTGGGGGAGTAGGTCTTGTTTAATTCATGCAGAAATCAATTGCCCTTGGTCTTGAAACAGCCTCTTGGACAATTCAATGGTCTTCATTGTCTAAAATTAACTCACATATACTGATGGTAACCAAACAAATCATAAATTCATGATTTAAGCTGCAATTCAATTTAAAGGAAAATATTCTACCTTACAAAGATAATGCATGAGAGTCATCTTGTTGTTTTGAGCTCGTGTATCAGTGAGTTTGAGGAGACTATCCATTCGAAATCCAACTGCAGAACCTAAAGCAATAAAATTTTGAATTTACTGAAAGAACAATCCAGATCTGATGCAAGCACATCAAGAGGATACAAGAGAAGCACAAAAGAATAAGACAGGCAGAGAGATTAACTCCAAAACTCCTGGAATTAATCTCATCAAATAAGATCTTCAATTTCAGAGAAAATATTCTGCATATTTTAGGTCCCATTAATAAGGTGGGAGAAAGAAGGGCTTTGTTTGACCATTTATGTATGGTGCATGCTCAACCACATGATCTTGCAAGTCCAGGTTCAAGTATAACATTCCAACCTCAGTGTAATTACAAAATTAGATTGCATCAAGGTGTGAGGTATAGTTTTCTATCTTGTTACTTCTTTAGCTTTAATCACTTTCTGGGCAACAATGTCTGGTACAGAATCCTACAGTAAATGTTTGGATCTTACAATCAAAGACTTGAGATTATACAGGAGGAGGTTCTGGATTTACAAAGAATTCAGCATCTTATTTAAACAAAAAATTGGGATTTCAAGAAGAGACATAAAAACCAGACAAAAAAAAAGTCATCAGTATAATGATTTTGCAAAAAAAAGGTCCTATAGATTAGATTAATGGCTCTCTCGAACAAGCTGTCTGTTAGACTTTTCTAACATGGGCACAAACTAATGTGCAACACCGTTATGCCTAATTCCATATTCTCTAGAGTGATGTGCATTACTGTTATGCCTAATTTCATATTCTCTAAAGTGTTATAACAACAGGATGCTAACCAATGGAGTTGCAACTTACCCCTTGCAGTACCAAAGTTGAGAGCATTACCAAGAGAAAGAATTGTTTGCATGATCCTTTTCAACTTTGCTGAGCTCCTGATCTGATAAAATACATGATAGGAAATGCTGTTAGAGTTGAAAATCTTCAGAGAACTAACATTGCTGGAAGAAACTAGAGAAGTAAAAAGATCCGACTTGCCTCTTCAGAAGCCGAATTTACAATATTCAAATTACCTCTGAGATCAGAAACCTGAAATAGGTGTGAGACAAGGGCTAAATATTTGCAAACAATGGTTTTACTGCAGCAGGGGTCCCTATGCTTCAATGCTGCAGTCACATCGAACCCCATGGTTCAAAAAAGGGCAATTGAGTCTTGAGATTTGAATTTCAGACAGAGTTAGTCTCTCCATCCAATTCCATAACCAATTTCCATTAAGTTACAATCTGTAGCCAAGTTTGGTCAATGATCAAACTTGACCAAAATCTCAGCCAATCGGTGAGTGCCATGTGCCCTTAAGCTAATAATTTGACATTAGCAGAAATTTCTAATGAACTTGGAGGGAGGGACTAACTTTGTCATTTCAAGAATCCAATAGTCCTTTTGAAACCGCAGGTTTCAATGTGACTGAATCATTGAACCATAGGGACCTCTATTGCCAAAAAAACAACAAACAACGATGAAAACATCATAGAATCAACATAATCAAAGAGATTGGCCAATAACCTGGGATTGGAATTGTATCTTAAACGAAAAAACTCTTAGCTTTGACTCTGCACGTGGCACTTTCATCATTTCTAAGAAAAACTATCATGAAAAATGCAAAAGGTGTTGAATTAGAATACAAGGCCAAAACATGTATGGAGTTGACATTCTCAAACCACATTGCAGCTCATTTACATGATTTGTTTCCAATGATATGCTACAAAAGTAGGAACCAGAGGTTCACAAATGTCAATAAGCATTATTCATTGTCTAATGGTTGGTTAATCAATTAAAAAGGAGTAAAGAGCAAAATAAGCCAACCTTTTGCATTTCATTTGTAACAAGGGCATGAACTATAACAAGATAGAAAATACAATAATAAGAACAAGAAAGTTAATCTGAAAAATAAATACTTCACTCACCTGTTCACATTTTCCCAAGTTCTCTTTATCTCCATTATAACCCTGAATGTAAGAAATTCTGGTTTTAACTCAATGAACATGAGGGACTGCATTAGCTGATCGATGTTTTAAATTATGAACAAATAGAAAAATAAATAATTGGTGGTGACAGCTCTCAACATGGCATGAAGTGGTAGAGGATTTATGAACAGAAAAGGTAAAAAAGCAGCAAAAGAATTTGTAATACCTTGAGTAATTCCATCTCCTCTTTTGTTGGACAAAACTTAATAAGGTTATCAACCTGATCAACATCCAATGCTGTATCATCCAAAGCAAGAACCGAACTCTGCAAGACAGTTAGAGAAGCAAGGATGTAAGAGAACCGACCAAAAACATTTGAGCAGTTAAAGTCTCTGAAATGAATGCAAGCATGCATAGCAAACTTCAGCAGGAAAAGTATGTCTTTGTTCATTTGCATTAAAAAGGGTCAGGTATCAGGGTTGGCATGTTTTCTCAAATTCAAAACCAATTACACGTCATCATTTAGTAGATTCCAGAAGAATTATTTGCCGCAGCATGAAGGCTGGTATATGTTTAACATTCAAAGGAATCACGTAGGAATGCAAGGTACATGGAACAACAAGAAAACTTTTAAGTTTTCAATCACCACCATGAAATCACTATGACAAACATTCTCACATTTACGGATAGGTACAGAAGCTTTGAACACAAAATAATTATGAAAATCTCCTCAGCTTTGAAACTGCAGTCCATAATACAAATTTTGTACAACCTAATTTTAACACATTGTTTTACGAAAAAAATTAGCTCAGACAAGTGCAACAAGGTTCATCTTACCATCAGATCTGGCAGAGGAATTTTAACCTTTGAAAGCATGATTTCACAATTATATGCCCGTCTAAGTTCAATCTGCAGAACCAGTAAACACCTCGTGAAGAAACAAATTCAAATGAGATGTTTTGCTAGTTATCTACTACTATCCAGAATACAGGATACACTGCAAAAATGCATGCCCAAGCACTGAACATGAGAGCTTGTAATAATACAGTTCTGTAATTTGCAAATAAAAACCAAATAAGAGTGATCTTTCAACCAAATGAATTGTTGGGTACAAATTTGATATTAATCTCTTTCTTTAAAACAATATTAAACAGATAAAATTTGGACTACCAACATCAGGTGAGCAATTCTGTTTGATATAATTTCGCAAAACCAATTGCCTAACCTAAATTGAAGATGACCAAATTCAATCAACTGAAGAAACCCTACCCTAACCCTACATGGCTACACCAGAAAGGCAACCCACCTAGACCTGACTTCGTTGTTTAAGGAACCTATAATTATCTGCAAGTATTGGTAAAACTAAACACGATGGCACTTGAGATGCTTGTTAGTGAATACTAAGTAGAGTTAAAATGGGTAGGCTAGTTGGGATGCCCCAAGTAGTGAATTGAACTTGGCATTAATAAATGTAAGTCATGCAATCGATAAAATTAAGCATAGGCTCCACTCCCATGAATGCAAACTGATTACCAGCTGGATTTTATCAGATTTATGTCCCACGGTGCGCCGATTTGATTTCCCTGCTGTGCTCCCACGATCAGAATTTGGAGCAGCTGCTGAGAAAAGAGTCTCAAGTTCTGACATGTCAAACTCTGGAGCCCTAGTACAGACAAATTTGATAAGGTATAATAAGTGACAACATAGAGATAATAGAGGAAGGCCATTTTGAAGAGAACAATAAAATAAATGGTGTATACTTGGAAGCTTCATCAGCTTTTTGCGCCTCAGCCCATAAACTGCCTGACACGGCCCTAGTTAATTTTAACCAGTGATAAGGTTTCAGGTTGGCTTTTCTGGGTTGATTTTTTTGAATTTATACGAAACATGCCCTGCCCCTTTGCACTAAATGGAGCACCAGAAGGTGGTCCAGGAACTGAAGGTACATTTCCATTACTAACTCCAGCATGTGATAGTGAGGAGACACTGCTAGTTCTTGACAACCCGTTGGCCAAAGGAGCAGGAGGAGGTGGCACAGGAGGAATATGCGCGGCATTGTTGTATGAAGAAACAGCAGAGCTATGAGGAGGAGGTGGTGGTGGTGGCACTGAAGGAGCACTAGTGAGACCCAAGGCAGATCCAGAATGCAGAGGAGGTGGTGGTGGTGGCACTGAAGGAGCAGTACTGGGGCCCAAGGCAGATCCAGAATGTAGAGGAGGAGGTGGTGGCGGCGGCGGCACTGAAGGAGCACTAGTGGGGCCCAAAGCAGATCCAGCAAGTAGGGGAGGAGAAGGTGGTGGTGGTGGTCCGGGCACAACAGCCAAGTTCTTCACAGACTGCGAAGTAACTGAGCTAGCAACCATAGAGGCCATTCCCGGGGGTAGAGGAGGGGGAGCTGGATACGAGTTCCTGTCAGCAGAAGATTGAAGTGCTCCTAAAAAAAGAAGGGGGTGGAGGAGGGGCTGGGGGAGCTGAAGATGAACTCTTGATAACAGGAGATGAAGAGGCAGAAAGAGAAGAGTGAAGAGGAGAAGGAACCAACGGTGAATAAATACTGCCAGATGTTGCCTGAGGATGTTGACTGAGTAAAGAATCTGTTTCTTTGGAAAAAGATTGAGCAGGAATAGAACAAGAAACAAAAGAATTTTTGATAGTTTGAGGTGTTTCAATTGATGATTGCAATGAGTTAGGAGGGCATGGTGGTGTCCCCGGAGTAGACACCTGATTGAGTTGTGCAGGTTTGGATAATTCTGTGACGGAAGAAGAAATTGAAATGGGTTGAGGAGTAGGAGGAATAGGACATATTGGAGAATGCTTTTCTGTAGTTTTAGGAGCTCCAATTGAAGATTGCAATGGGGTAGGAAGTGGTGGTGTCCTCAGAGAAGACACATTACTGAGTGGTGCAATTTTAAGTACACCTGTGACTGGAGATGATATAGCAGATGAAGGTAGAGATAATGTCACTGGACAAACGACTTCTTCACCTTTAGATGCAGCATGATCATACAACAAAGCTGTGATGCCAAGGTTAGAGGGTGCACCATGGTATCTTGACATAGGCACAGGTGAGGCCTGCAAGGAATTGCTATAGGAAACTGGAGAAGAGCGCGATCTCTGAGGTACTCGCTGTGATATGAGCTTAGATTGAGCTGACAGTTGGAGAGCAACCTGGAGCTCTTGTGGTTCAACCTTCTTTTGAGTTGAATTTTCATCTGAAGATGGCTTAATAGAGGGCGTAAATTGGAGGGCAACCTTCAGTTCTTGGGGTTCTACCTTCTCCCCAGCTGAATTTTCATCAGGAGATGATTTTATAGAGGGCACAGATTGGAGGGCAACCTTTAGTTCTTGAGGTTCAGCCTCCTCTCTTACTGAATTTGTATCTGAAAATGGTTCAAAAGAGAGGGTAGATTGTTTCATCGGGGTAATGGAAGTGGGACTTGGAGTCTTGTTTTCTGATTCTTTTAGTTTCAATTTCTCTTGAACTTTAACAAGGGTTGATTCCATCAATACACTGCCTATTTCTGCCATCTGGGGAGAACTGTCCAAATTTTCTTGGGGTGCTATGATATGCTGGTGCACATTTTGTGCTACATCAGTTTTTGTATCTGGCCAGTCCACGTTGCTGAAAATCTCATGCACTCTTGCAAACGCTTCCATAGGTAGGCCATCTTTCTCTTCTAAACCAGGCAAATCAATTGCAGCAATTGAAGTAGCAGAATCCATCTCTGAGAAAAGAACCTTCATCCAGACCCAAAACATTAATTATCTCTAGTCATAGTAAATTTCAAGAAATGAAAGATAACTAGATACCTCTGCTCTGAAGTCCTTGGGAAATTGATCCTTTGCATTCCATAACGTGTCAATTTCATCACGATTGAACATCAAGATATTTGATCTTATAAAGGCTGTGTTGAACATGACCCGAAACATCATCTGTTCCCTTTCGTGATCACTGTCCAAGGAAATACACTCCATGACAATATCACCTTGTATATGACAATGGATGTCTATTTTAACCAATTCACATTCTGCCTGCCAAAATAAATGAAGAATTTGAAAGCATGCACAGCAAACTTTACAAAAAGTATAAATGCAGTGTTAAAGATAACAACTCTTTGCTAATAACCATCATAAATAGAAGGAAAAAAAACATGAAAGTAGCCAACTGAAAAGGTCAATCAGGTGGGAAAAAATATGTACACAGACACTGCTCGTGCAAAGAAATTCAACTGTTTTATTACTGCTCCTAGTAGTAAGACAGATCCTGGAAAGGCCATCTTATTTAAGTAATGTAGAACACCATAAACAATGATAAGATTCTGTTCTGGAGAAAAAATACAATTAACTTTTCAAATAAAAATTGATAGAAATTGTACAAATTGAAGAAACTTGAGCTACCTGCTTGAAATGCCGGACAAATCTGCTCCTTTTTGGTGTTGAGAACAGAACTTTAGGATTCCTATCAGCAGCCATAAAAGGGTCTTGTCCATATATCCTAAATATCGGCCTGCAACCCCCCTCTGTATCCATACCAGGAACTAATCTAAGAATAATGCAATCCAATGTAAGTGCTCTATCCAGAGGAGGCCATTGTGTTCCCACGTTCCTCCTTGATACATACTGTAAGTACCTCAATTGCGAAGGTAATGGATTAATAGGGGACATCAGCTGTAAAAGCTCTCGAGGCCCTTGCTTATAAATCATGTCTAGAGTTCTCTGCTCACCAGTGAACTGCTTCCCATATAGCAATAAGGCAGCAAGCATGAAAGCCAGAACTGGCCACCCACCTCGTTCGCAATGCATCAAGACCACATTTTGTTGCCCAAGTGACAGCCAGCTTTCACTTTCGACCGTAAGAAGTGATGAATCATCTCCATTGAGAGTATGGGGCAACTTTCATAGTGTCGGGGATAGTCCATCACAGTCATGTCAAATTCGGACAATACGCTAGAAATCTGGCTTTGGTTATCGCCCTCTCGGAAATTAAACACCATAAATGAAGCATCAGGCAAATGGTTATGAAGTTTACCCACTATGCCTCCAATGTACACTTTATATTCTTCATCTTCAAAAGTGTCCGTACAATAGCAGCAATCAAAGACTGAAACCAAACAACACGAACCATCATTAATATTTACAAAGATAAAAGCATAACATCAGCATTATCCACAATAGTATTTCCAAAGATAGAAACTTTAAAACCAAATTAACCATCAACACCAATGCAAGTATTATAAAACACTAGACGTAATGACAAATAGATGATATATGAAACAAAAGAAAACCGATAATCTTGAGCCCTACAGTAAGCAAATAGTTGCTATTTACATATCACAACATCTGCATTATCCAGAATAGTATATTAAAAGATGGAGGCTCTAAAACCAGTTAGCTATTAGCATCAATACAAGTAGTTTCAAACACTAAAAAAATCAAATGATAGAAAAAACAAATCAAAAAATAAATAAAACCCATGAATCTTCTTCAAACCTGAAGTTAAAGATAGAGACTTCAAAACCAATTATCCACAAACCCAACGCAGGTAATTCCAAAAACTTAAAATCAGTACAAACATAACATCTACATTACCCACAATAGTATCTCAAAAGATACGGACTTTTAAGACCAATTGCCTACCAACATCAATGCAAGTAATTCAAAACACAAAAGAACCAAAACCCATCAACCTTTAACCATAAAGTTTGCCAAATTGTTCAAATTTAAAGCATACCGTAAACCCTTTCAGAGATCTCCAAAAGCCCATCAGGTGGTTTTCTAAAGAAGAACTTCCTAAACAAAGCCATTTATTTATTTCCTTTCCTCTTTCCTTTGAAGATCCAATGGAATCACCTACAAAATTGAACCCACATTGCACCAAGAAGAAAACTTTCCTCGAATAAGCTCAAGAAACCCCAATACACGATTGCACAAAACAGAGCAGTGTCTGTTGAGGAACCAGAGAAAGCATTAATTTTGCTGGGTTTTTAAGAAACCCTTTTTCGTGGGTAACTGTTATTCTTGTCTACCAATTCACACTTTGTCTCTCTCTGCCTTTGTATCATGGAAAGAATGAAACTTTGCTTTCAATCAACATACTTTGATAGCTAGAGAGATATACAGATAGAAATAGGAAGAATATTCAGTTTCTTTTCTTTTCTTTTTTCTTTTTTTCAAGAGGGACGGACAGAGACAGAAACAGGGATTTGGAAATGGAGGTTTGTTGTTGTTAAGGAACAGAAATGGGAATCCAACAAGGATCTGAAGCTTGTCTCTCTTAGGTTTTGTTCTGTATCTGAATGTTGTTTGTGTTATTGCATGATGTGTTGTTTGTGTACATGTAATGATTTTTCTTTCTTTTTTCTTCTCAGATGTTTGTGTCAAAAAGAAGGATTAGACGTTGGATTTTTTGTACTATAAGTTGCTAGATGGCACGTGTTTTGCCATGAAGAAAGGACGACATGACAAGGAAATTTTGATTAGTTTAATGAGGGGTTAGGAAAGTTAAGGTAGATTTAGTTTGGAATTGTATTTGAAATAGCATTTTAAAAATTTTAAATTTTAAAAAAAATATTTTTATATATTTTTTATTTATTTTTATATGTTGATATTAAAAATAATTTTTAAAAAATTTAAAAAAAATACTATTTTGATATATTTTCAAAAAAAATACATTTTAAAAAATAATTAATATCGCACTCTCGAATACCTTATAATCAGAAAAATTAATATTACAATTTTGTTTTTAAAAAATAAAAATAACAAGTTATAGTTTTTTAATTAGAATTTAAAAATGAATTTTAATGAACTCATGTAAATTTATGATAGATAATATTTAATCAAACATAATTAAACATGTGGATTAAATAAAATACAATCTCAATCACAATATCAAATATAATCAAAGAAAAACAATGAGATTAGTGAGATCAACTAGTCAATATTAAAGTACAAGTTTGTTGGAAAATTTGTTTAAGAATATGGTTATTGGACACGATTGAGGTCAAAATAAAAAATGAAATCCATTTATTTTTTGGATTAAAACTTTATTGAAGTTTAATATCCAATATAAGTTCTTTAACATGAAACAATAATGTAATTTAAATAAATTATGGGTGAATGAGAAATTATTTTATAAAAATCTAGGTTAGTATGTTTTGGTGAAACTCGAAACTCTCTAAAAAAATCATCTCACATAGAAGAAAAAAATTGTATTTATAAAGTGAACAGTTGAGAAATTAAAATTGAGCCTAAAATACACTCAGGCTTTTGAAGAAGAGAGTAACTAAGCAAAATGAACTTTGGTCTTAAACTCGCACACGCATATCGGCTCGTGCTTGAGCCTAAGCATGAGTCTAGGTTTATTATAAAATAATATTTTGGGTTATAAAAGATTGTTTTTTACAACCGGGATTTGAACTTGGACCTAGTCTATGAAGAATTTTTTTTACTCATTGGCTTGTCCAATTCATTGAAGGAAGAATCTAATTATTTTTTTCAAAACTTTTTCAATAGCACCTAAACAAATTTTCCAACTCAAAAGTCATCTGATTTAAATAAAAAAAAACATCCAGGTTTAATTCTAGTTTGCTATGGGTAATCAAAGTTGTTAGTGAGGTAAATCCATCAACTTTTATCTCTTAAAACTCTTTATGCAAATGGGTTGAAGAAGAGTGTTTAAAGTTGGTTAATTCGCATTGTTTTGACAGAATTTGATACTCTTCTTCACTTTATTTTCTAACATTGGTTTTTTTGTTTTAAACATTCATTTTCTATCAAAGTTTTTCTTAATCTAAAGCTTAGGTTTAACCCTTATAGAGGGTTAATTTAGTATTATTTTCTTAGTTTGTTGGATTTTGTTTACGAGTACACCTATATAAGGTGATGTTGTTAAATCATAGGAGACTTATTGAAGAAAATCTTATTGCACATAGTAAGGAGGAATAAAATCTTATGACAAATAATTGATCATTGACAATAACAAAACTTAATTAATTTTAAATTGCTTTAACAAGTAAATATTCTTTTAGTTTTGTTTAATCTTATACCTGAGTATAAATGTTATAATTGTGATTTGATCATTTATACAATATTATATATTTGTTTAGTAAGCATGCTAGTCTTTTTGTTATAATTATAAGTCACTGTATACTTATTATATTGTATACTTATAAACTAAAAATATTTTTCTCAATTATATAATTTTATTTGCTAATTTTATAAAATAGAGATTAAGTTAGACTGGATGTAAATTAATGATCAATCTTTAATTTCAATTGGTTTATTAAACATCACTAAACTTGGATATAATAAATTAGATCCACGAGTCTTAAATTACATGACACCGCCATTGAATGATGTTTTCTTAACTCATCAATGGATTAAATGATTATCAACCGCATAATAGAAGGTAATTTTTTATTATATTATTATAATTGAAAAATTGCAATTATCGAGACTAACTTTGAAAAAAGTTTGGATTCATCAAATCAACTTGGATTAATCATTCTTTATCAAAATAATGTCATTTCATTGTTTTAAAAAATATTGGTGTTAACTTAACTAAGTTTGGCTAAGTTAACCTAATCCATAAGTCGATTCGGATTTAACCTAGTCATTTTTTTTTCCAATTTAAATTAAAATCTAACTTAGATTATAGATTTTCTAAATCAATTCGTACGACCAAGTTTAATGCCCTACTTATGCTACTAACTTGCCAAGAAAAAGTTTTGTTAGTTATTGATATGTTTAGGGAAGCTTGTTTGGTCGTGCGTTTCAACCCGCGTTTCGCCAAATTTTGAATTTTTGTTTTTGCTAAAATTAAGTGCGGTTTGTACTTTTTGGATCGTTTTGATGTCTTGATGTTAAAAATGATTTTTTTAAAATAAAAAAGTATCATTGGCATGTATTTCTGCACGAAAAGCTATTTGAAAAGCAATCGCTACCACACTTGCCAAACACACTCTTAGTCTTCATGAAGTTAGGTGCCATGTATTTTATTCAAAGCTAATATTTCATGAACGGAAGGTTTAACTACAAAACTTTGCATCCACATCTTATGTGTGTTGTTTTAATTTGTAAAAAAAAACAAACTTACCTATTCAAGTTTTTTAGGAGGCATTAATTTATTGTATTATGATATATTGCTAGTCGAATTAAAAAGTTTTTGAATATAAAAAAAATTAGGCAACAATAAATTGTTTGACATTGTTATTAAATTTTGTCCATCAAGTCAACCTTTAAACCACTAGATTTAATTTCTTACTTGGCCTCGAGTTTCAAGTTAAACCATGTGGGGGTTATTCCAACGTGACCCAATCAACTTGGAGGGTCTAAAAGCTACTTGAATTACCAAGAAAATTTGGTCCGGCTTAAAAAAAAACAAGATGACATCTTTTTTTTTTAATATTGAGACGACAATATGTTGAATTGACCTCGATTTTTCCAGTTTAACCTGCCAAACCCATGACCATGGTCATGGATTTCATGGGGTTTAATAACTTTGTTTGGTTTGTTTTTCATGAGGTTGTCACGCCTCAAATAAATATCTTAGTATTTGATTTTTCATTTCGGTTTAGCTGGGTCAATTCACGGATCAATGAGTCAATCTAATTTTTTACCAGGAAAATTTGTTTTCAATTTTTTAAAATAAAATGACATCATTTTAATTAAAAAAAAATGTTATTCCATAAGAAACCAAGCTCAAGCTTGGCTCCCAATCAGATGATCACCGGATTGACTTGTCAACTAAGTCAGGTCATGTAACTATGCTTTATATAACCCATGACCATTGAATGACTACCATGTATAACCATATGAACATCCGTAAAGGGTAAAATGACTTAAAAAACACCAAATATAATTAGTTGGTGCCAAAATTCTAGTAGGAGTATTAAAATGAATAAAGGAGAAAACTTTAGGGACCATTTAAGGTTATTTAATGAATTAAATATTCATCTTGTCCTAAAAATATAATTGATCGACTCATTTCCTAATGTTGTAACCCATTTTTGGGTCCCCACCAAAATAAAAAGAAAAAAAAAAGAGAAAAAACCAAAATGGTGTACACACCGTTCCTCCCATGTGCATGCCGCCGCCCGAGACCCTCGGGAGTGGGGAGCGCCAAGAGCGTGGGAGCGCCAAGCAGTCGCCCCCGGCTTGGTGTCCCCGCTCCCCATACGCATGCGATGAGCCCGCTCCACCGGTATACCGCTCACATTTAATTAAGGAAAAGGGAAAAGAGTTTTGGAAGACGGGGGGGAGAGGGCTGGAAAAAATGTAAGGAGGAGAGAGTTCGTTTGTGGCAAGGAGAAGGAGAGAACACCCAAAACCAGCTTCCCGCTTGGCCATTCCCCTCTCTCAGCCATTTCTTCCCCGCACACGACACAGCCTTCTCTGCAAACGCTGCCAACGCCCTCATCATCATCTAAGGATCGGACCTGCTTCCCTAAACAGACGGTGGAGATGAAAGAATGTGAGGTTGGTCTCCTGGTTCCGCATATATAATGACGCTTTCTTCTCCTTCCAACGAGAGGGAGGAGGAGGCGAAGAGAAGAGTAAAGAGCGAGAGAGGGTTGGCATAGAAAAAAACAAAGAGAACGAGAGAGGAAAAAGGAAGGCTTTCTTCAGAGTTTCAAAGGCAGTAAAGCAAAGGTTTTCACCCTGTTTGCACCGCATCTTCTACATCCGAACCAAAGAACCCACATCGGGAGGACGAGCAAACCAGCAACGCCACCAGCCGCACCACAAAGACTGCCAACACCACCGCCACTCATCATCTCCTTCATCACCTCATCATCTCCTCCATCCCAAAGAAGCCGCAACACCGGGTGAGGAGCAAGCAGCGGCAACGCCAGGAGCCGCACCCGCCGCGCTCAACGACCCCATCATCTCCTCCATCCCAAAGCCAGAAGAAGCAACACCAGAGGAGAGACAAAGAAGAAGAACGCCAGAGCCGCACCCAGCACGCTAACGACCTCATCATCTCCTCCATCCCAAGAAGAACAACACTGTAGAGGAGGAAGAGCAGCCACGGCAACACTCACCAACCGCACCAAGCAATTCTATACGAGGAGGAAAGGCAAGAAAGAAGAACACTAGAGAGGAGGAAGAAAGGCCACGCGCAACACCACTTAACCGCACCACAAGAAATGCAATTTACGGAGGAAAGGCAAGAAAGAAGAATACTCTAGAGAGGAGGAAGAGCAAACAAGAAGAACACCACCAACCGCACCAGCCATCATCTTTTTGGTCTTTGCTTTCATTTTCGGGCATATAAACCCCGTTAAACAAGGGAAGAAGAAGTGCGAGAAAAACCGTAAGGAGAGAGAGTGACAATGGCATGGAGGAAAGGAAAAACAGAAAAACATACAGATACGAGGAAAAGATTGGAAATGCACGAACGTGCATGCCTTTCTTCGTCTCCGGGTTTGTTCTCTTCACCTTCTCCGTGTGCATTTGTTTTCTTTAGATTTGCACTGCTCAAGTGAATTTTAATTCACTTGAATAAGAACGGGGTCTCTTTCGCATGCATTTTAATTCCCTTTGCATGCATTTCACTAATAGTGCACTGCTCAAGTGAATTAATTCACTTCGAACAAGAATCCGCCAACTTTGATTGAACCGTAACTCCCGTGACCGTGTAATTTTTTGCTTTGTGTTTGCACTGCTCAAGTGAAATTTAATTCACTTCAACAAGAACGTGGTCTTTGCATGCAACTTTGCTTTGTTAATGTGTGAAAACGGGGGTTACCGCGCACGTGGCACAAGAATCGGAAAATTAATTAACATGTTACATCCAGTAGGAACAAGGAACACCTGCCATCGTACAAGAAACAAGAACTCAACATGTGGTTTGGGTCGGGCGAGTCCACATTTCGTAGAAAGTAGGCCCATTTTATTTTCGGGCTAATTTCGCCCATTTTCCTTTCGGGGTCGAGGTCCGCCCATTTAAAAAAGTTTTCTTCAAAGATGTATTTAAAAATCAGTGATTTTCTCGCAAGGCTGTATTTTTGTACTATAAAGATACAAGTCCTAGGTATGAAAATACCCCTTTTGGGCCGAGACATCAAAAAAAATATAAAATATAAAATGTTTTGTTTTCCCGCATACCGCCAATACCCTAACATTGTTTTTACGTTTTTTTATATAAAAAACAAATATTTGAAGTTTTAAAAATGTGTTTTCGCATGGATTTCTTAAACACAACAAAAATTATTTTTCTTGCATTGGGATTTTACAACATGTTTGTAAAACTCCAAAGGGTATTGGCCAATATTCCAAAAAATATAAAAATCTTATTTTGGGGGGGGAATTCATCTATTATTCACCGCTAATGTTTGGATAAAGAAATCCTTAAAGGACGAATATCCAAAATATTATTGGGAATAATTTGTTATTATTCACTTTGTTAATATTTGGATAAAGAAACCCTGAGTGGTAAATATCCAAAATAATTTTCTAGGAATAATAAATCCGCACAAATCCTGAAAGAAGCCTTGATTATAATCGAGGACATTTCAATTCTTTTACTCCACTGCTCTACTGACAAAAAATAGGTTTTTAAAGCACCCTAGTTTTCATTCATCGGAAGCGTACTTATCCTAGGAAACCTGATGGGATTAGAGAACATCAACACCATAACAATTATAAGGCAAATCAAACACCAAGAACTTACCTTAGGTGGGGCTTACTGTGGGTGCTAAAACCTTCCCTTTACGCAAACTTTCACCCCTTGCCTTAGAATCTCCGAAAGACCTGGCTTAGGGTTTCCTAAGTGACCATGATACTAGGTGGCGACTCCCTTTTTCACAAATGTAAAGACCCCAACTTCGAATCCCCACTACGGAGGAAGTGTCGCCGCGACGCCGAGCTCCTGGGAGGGTGCGACAGATGGCGACTCCACCGGGGACCCTTGGACTAAGCTTGGTAATTGTTTTTTTGTTTGTTTTGTTATGCCACGTGTTGTTGTTTTTTTTTACTATGAATGATACTTTGTTTAAAAGCTTAAGCACGCATCTTTACATCCTATCATGCATGGTATATCAACCATGGATATAGATTTCATCGCACCCTTTCATACGCATCACTTATATTATTACTATCTTGTCGAGAGCACACACATTAAACTTTAATTTAGGTGGGGACTAGCAGCCTTGCCTTATGACTTGAGTCAAGGTTTAAGTTTGTGTAAACCCCAACTCTTTGCTGAGTGTTTAGAACTGATACTGATTGGTACACGTGCCATCCCACTATCCGTTGAACCCCCATATTGCCTTTACGAGGGCGATCACAAGAAGAAGAGACCCTTTTGTAGAGACCAAGTAGTAAAACCTACCCTATGTCTCACGTAAAGGAACTAGAACCTATCCTTAAGGTTGTATGCTCCATAATATCTATTACATCAAAACAAGTCTAAACCCGACATTTTGAATTCCAGGACTTGTGATCGAAATGGCCACCATTACTAAATTTTCCATCATAGAATATGGGAAAAATTCCGAACCGTCACAATTGATCGAAGAAGACGCTTAGAAGCAATGCTAAGAACCGCCACCAATCAAGAACCTGAATTGCATTATGAATGAGGTGAACAAGTTAACGACTCACTTTCGGGATATGGATAAGGATGCATTTTTTAATAAATACTGACGCTTGATGGAAATTGCAAAGGTAGAAGTTTTAAACCCAACATAGCGAGCTATAATTCATTTTGGGATCCAGATTACCGTGTTTTTCTTTTGGAAGCATAGACTTATGTCCCACTCTGGAGGAATATGGGATGTTGATCGAGTTTCCAAACAATCAGACGATTTATTTACCTTTGAGATCGGACAAGATCATCCCCAATTGTCAAAACTGCCGTTAATCTCCAACTTGGAAAAGTTTTTGGAAAAGAATGCTACCAAATCGTAAATGGAGGATGCTAGAAATTGAACTGAAAAGAAGTCGGGATTAGAAAAAGAGAGATTGATTGCCTTGGGCATATTTGGCCTCGGGCTGGCTCCCAAGTCGACAGCTTGAGTGAGTTTGAGGCCGTCACTTATGTAGAGTATGAGAATACACAAATCAATCCAAGGGTCGCTATTTTAGCCGAAACCATCTTGACGCTTAATCATTGTAGGAGGACCGAAAAGGGGCAACGAGATCCCGCACGCATTGTTGTATATCCGGATGGTTAGCCATATCGAAACAAAAAACCTTGTCTTCAATAATTTTTGGTGGTTCACCCAAAGACCCTCAAGTTAGTAGAAGAAGAAGAATGGGGAGATCTAGACAACCAAGGTCAGGTTGACAAATTAGAAGGTTTGCCTAATAGTGATTTTAAGTGAGAGCCCCTTACGGTGACGGCAATGAAAGTCCTAATGAGTCAGGACAAAGACGTCGGGTACCATTGACAGGGATTACGAGGTTATGTGAGTTATGCTCCCGCCTCGTGGTAAGGCCCATGGGGCATGCACTTGTTCCAAGGACTATAGGAATTGCTCAATTCTTTCGTTGTTCAAAGATCCCATTATACAAGCTTCGGAGATCATCAAACAAGACTGGAAGCATCTCGGTTTCGGTCGAGATGTAGGTTTAAAGTGGTCCAAGTGCAAACGAAGGATACGTAAGATGGAGAGACTTAGCTACTTTAGCTATGCCTTCGGTAGGGGTCAAATCTCCCCAAACCTGCAGGGGGGAGCTTATTAAGAGGAAAAGTGGTCAATAATGAAGAGGAGTCGAGGAAGACAAGTCGAACAACTCCGAACGTAGCCAGCAAAAGTTGAGAAGATAAAGGCAAATGTCAGAAGAAATGATTCACGGAAGAAGATAAGAAGAAGAGCATTTCTAGATGAACAAACACAACGTAGAGACACGAGAATAACAAAGCTCGAGTTAAAGCAAGGAAGAGTAAGATTGCTAGAAAAGAAGTGAGAAGGATCTAAGGGATGAGTTTGACTGATGCAAAGCTTGCTCCGAACTTGAAGCAATGGAGATTGACTTAACGAATACCAATCTAAGGTGCGGAATATTTCCAAGAAAATGGGCACAAGTTCAATTCGAACCGATGTGATCTGATCGGGGAAGTACGAGGATTTGAAACAAGAAGGATATAGAGTTGGAAAAACCATTCTCACGGAGATTGTAAAGGAAGAGAGTAAAAGAAAAGGCTTAAGGCTATCAAGCAAAGTTAACATTTAAGAATGAGGATAAAAGTTAGCGAGGATAAAACTTGACAAGCGAGGGCACGAAAAGGTGAAGTATTTGGACAATAAACTAAAAAGAATGGAAAAAATACAAGGATCCAATAGACGCTAACAATGCCGTTTAACAAAACCAATACGTTGCTTATAAAAAAGATGACCAAGATGTAACGAGCAAATGGACAAAGCTGGCCGTTACATGCTCGATTATTGTAGTCCATGCATGAAAAATGTAGGGATGCATTCGGCTAGCGCCAAGCCTAATAGCTTTAAACCTATTACAAGATTTAGAACGCTTTTACGGTTTTTATCTGCTGAAGAGAGTTCAGGAGGAAAGGCAGTAACAAACTTATCAAGATTAGGGCATCAATTCATTTTTCTTATGCAAAATCACTGGTGTGAACATGATTCAAGAAACGATCAAAGGCATTCTAAGAATGTGACAAGAGAGCCTATGTTTATAAGGTGCGTATGGTCGTTATTCGTTCACAAGGCCTGATTCCATACCCAATATGCAAAGCATTCTTATGACAATCATGCACACAATACATGCATTTTCTTATACATCTATGCACACATCGCACTGGAAACATAGATCCTCCCTTCTAAAATCCACAACACTCGATTAAAGAAAGGATGAAAAATGAAGAAAGGTTACACCCAAAAGGCTCAAGATTGCAAAAAGAAGCTTTGAATTGAGTCTCGGAACGATAAGTCACAGACCTAATTCCGCTTGCTCAAGCAAATTTTTTAAGACAATTTTTTCCTTTAATGAGATCATGCATTTTCAAAAGTTCATCTTGTTTTTACACATCACTTTCCGTTTTCAACCTGGGATCTTCCAAAACAAACATCTACAATTTACAATTTGAGAATGAAACGGCCAAACTCTGTAATACATGAGAGCTATGTAAGAGAAGAAGTTGATGAAACTAGACAACATGAACAAGC